>JAJEJO010001300.1:302912-335129 GCA_020662805.1 Glaucomys volans
ATGGGAGGGGGTGGGGGAAGGAAAGATAGTAGACTGAGACAAGTATTACCCTATGTATATGTAAGATTATATGAATCATGTGAATCTACATTGTGGAAAAACAAGACACATTCCCTACTGTATAACTGTATCAAAATGGGCTCTACTGTAATGTATAATTACAAAGAACCAATTAAAAAAATTTAAATTTTAAAATTTTAAAAATTAGAAAAAAAAAAGCCAGCCTCCGAATTTATGGAGGCCCTGTCTCAAAACTTATAAAAAAAACAGTTTTGAGGATTTAACTTGGTGGTAAAGTATCCCTGGGTCCAATCCCAAGTACCGTTAAAAAGAGAGAGAGAGAAAAAAGGAAAACATAAAGCCACACTGTTTCTATTGCCAAGACAATAGACAACTCATAAGACATTGTTTACTGTGTTCTTTAACCTGCCTGATTACCAGATTTTCCTCTTCCTACATTTTCAATGTAATGTTAAGATTTTGCGGTTATAACTTTAAATCATAAAAAAATCACTACAAACTAGTAGGTCTGACTTCCAGGTGTGACAATGTGGTGGCCTTAACTAATGTGCAGTTCCTTCTAACTAAACCCCCACCCGAATGTGCAGTTAACAATAATTATAAATATTCAGCTAAGTTTTTATAAGAAAGAGAAGGGACACCCCACAGGAGCCAGAAGGAAAGAGGAACAAGTCAGAAATGAAGGCAGGGTACAGGTCAGAAAGACAGCAGCTATGTTTCAATGGCCGAACAGTTACAAAGAAAGCAACTTGGTTTTGGGTCCCTGTGGATGGGACTAAACTCAGGCCTCAGTTTAGAGCCAGGACTTTGAACTGGGAACACCTTCAGTGAAAGGAGGCCTAGAAGAATTCCTCCAACTTACTCAACTAATAGTAATCACTGAAATATCTAATATTTACAGAGAATAATTTACTACGTGCCAAGCTAAGTATTTAATTTGGAAAAGGACAAATAATGCAAAATGCATATTAAACATAAAGAAAAAATGAGCTATGATAAGTCAGTAGGAACCTAATGACATATGGTCAAGTTGGGTAAAGAAAAGCAGCCTAATTGCAAGAACAAATTAACAAATCTGTACTGTGTGATATTTTCTTTTCTTTAGGTATTGGCAATTGAATGTGGGGCGCTCTACCACTGAATTACGTGTTTGGTCCTTTTTAAATTTAGTTTTTAAATTTTGAAACAGGGTCTCACTAAGTTATCCTAGCTGGCCTTGAATCCATTATCCTCCTGTCTCAGTCTTCCAAATAGCTGGCATTACAAATACATTCCTGGTTTACTGTGTGATTTTTAAATACATCTTTCTCATAAAACAGTAGCTGAAGCAGACATGACAGATATTAACTTGCTCTGTCCACTCCAAACACACAGGACCTTTGTGTTTGTCAACAGCCCATGTACACCCCTGCCTTAGGGCTGCCTGTGTCCATTCCCTCTGCCCAGAATGCTCACTAGCCCCATATGCACATGGATCAGTCCTTAATTTTTAAATCTTTGCTAGACTATCATCACTTCAATGAGGCTCACTCAAAGCATCTCGTTCAAAATTGCACTCCTCATCCCCCAACTAATCTAATTTATCCTGATCCATCTTTTCCCAATTATCACCTTATAATGCACTACTCAGTTTTTTGATTCACTACCTTCCATCTCCACCCACTGGAATGTACACTCTGCAGAGTTCCCTGAGCCTTGAGGAAATGGCTGAAACTTCAAGATCAGGCAAATGCATTAATTTGGCCTCTAGTGAGGTCCTAATGGTAGGAGCTCATGTGGTAGCAAGAGTTTGAATTGCTAAAGAGAAGTCAGAGAGCAAGTCAGAGGTCAGGCTTGCTCTTACAACAACTCTCTCACACAAGAGTGCCGGGGTTCCACAAGAGCTATCTTAATCTCTGCTAGTCTTACCTATTGAAGGTCCCACCACTACACTGAAGACGAACTTCCAAGACATGAACCTTTGAGAAACACAATCTACATCAAAACCATATCAGTCTTTTTCAATCTGGAAAATTTTGTCTTTGCATTTTTTTGTTTGATGCTTCCTCATTATTGGATATGGGTTATGTGTTTCAACAAGAACGCCACAGAAAAGATTTTGAGTCTTCCTTAGTGCATACATTAGGAGGCACGTAATAACAGTTTATCACAGTGCTGGTGATGTTTACTCTGATCACTGAAGTGTTATCACCAGGTTGCCTCCCCATTATAAACTTACACTGCATTCTTTGTAATCAATAAGTAATTTGTGGGGACATACTTGGGAATTGTGTAAATTAAGTCTGTTCCTGGTCAAACCTTTGCTCACCATTTTGACATCGATCGTGGTTCTGTAGCTCCATCTTTCCTTCCATACGCACTAGTCAGCGTTCTGCTGAAGGATAATGCTTTCCCTTCACCCCGACTTATTTCTGTTTACCGGTACAGGGTCACTGATTTTCAGTGGATTACACAGTTATTTAAATGTTCAAATTGTCCCAGAGTCTGCCCAAAGAAACTCCTTCAAGATAACATTTATACACAAGAGCAATTCAGTAGCTATAATCCCAAAAAATCATCCTATCAATGACAAAATATCAGACGTGTGGGACACTCTCCCCTGGTGTCAAATACTCTTTTCTTAGAGAACGCACCAGGAGTTTTTATCAAACAGCGGTTAAAAATAATTAGTGAAGTAAATCTCCTATAAAAAGTCTAAATTATTTTGAGATTGTACGTTATTTTGAGATC
Source organism: Glaucomys volans (assembly GCA_020662805.1). Lineage (NCBI taxonomy): Eukaryota > Metazoa > Chordata > Mammalia > Rodentia > Sciuridae > Glaucomys > Glaucomys volans. Next base: position 305,664 of record JAJEJO010001300.1, read on the forward strand.
TAGTTTATAAGTATGGACATGAAAAGGTGAATTTAAATTAAAAATCTAACTCATTTAATGTGTGCTATTATGATAGCTAAAACCATCCACAGTAATTCTGATCATCAATCCAGATTTTGAATTATGAAAGACAAAGGTTTTCTTTCTGGGCATTCAAATTCACATTTATACCTAAAGTACCAAAGAATATTCAAGTTGTAAAGAGGATACTAAGAAGTTTAACAGATACCATATTCAAAAACAAAGAGATATGGAAGGTTCACTCTACAGTTATTTCTCAGCTTAGATACAAACAATCATTGTCAAATGCTCATTTGTAATTCCAAACTTTATCCACCACTCCACAGAAACGTTCTAAGCATCAATCATGGAATCTTTTTTTTTTTTTTTAAGTCAAACTTTGCCATTTTATTTATTTTTTTTTTTTTTAATTTTTTATTTACTTATTGATTCATTGAACACAAATGGAGTACAGCTATTGTTTCACTGGTTGTACACAAAGTAGAGTCACACCATCTGTGCGTTCATACATGTACACGGGGCAATGGTATCTGTCACACATTCTGTTATTATTTTTACCCCCCACCCCGCCCCCACCCCTCCCTTCCCTCTATGCTATCTATCCTTCCCCCATTCTTGCCACCCTTCCCCCCCACATTATGCATCATCATTCATTTATCAGTGAGACCATCCGGCCTTTGGATTTGGGGGATTGGCTGATCTCAGCATAACAGTCTCCAACATCATCCATTTACCTACAAATGCCATAATTTTATTCTTCTTTATGGCTGAGTAATATTCCATTGTGTATATATACCACAGTTTCTTTATCCATTGATCTACTGAAGGGCATCTAGGTTGGTTCCACAATCTAGCTATTGTGAATTGAGCAGCTATGAACATTGATGTGGCTGCATCACTGAGGCAATCTGATTTTAAGTCCTTTGGGTATAAGCCAAGGAGTGGGATAGCAGGGTCAAATGGTGGATCCATTCCAAGTTTTCTAAGGAATCTCCACACTGCTTTCCAGAGTGGCTGCACCAACTTGCACTCCCACCAGCAATGTATGAGGGTACCCTTTTCGCCACATCCTCCCCAACACCTGTTGTTGCCTGTGATCTTAATAATAGACATTCTAATTGGGGTAAGATGAAATCTTAAGGTGGTTTTGATTTGCATTTCTCTTATAACGAGGGATGTTGAACATTTTTTCATAAATCTGTTGATTGCTTGTAGATCTTCCTCTGTAAAGTGTCTGTTCATTTCCTTGGCCCATTTATTCATTGGGTTATTAGTGTTCTTGGTGTAAAGATTTTTGAGTACTTGGTAGATTTTGGAGATTAGTGCTCTATCTGAAGGGTGTGTGGCAAAGATTTTCTCCCACTCTGAAGGCTCTCTCTTCACATTGCTGATTGTTTCCTTTGCTGAGAAAAAGCTTTTTAGTTTGACTCTATCCCAATCATTGATTCGTGCTTTTATTTCTTGCGCTTTGGGAGTCATGTGAAGGAAATCTGATCCTAGGTCAACATGATGAAGATTTGGACCTATTTTCTCTTCTATTAGGTGCAGAGTCTCTGATCTGATTTCTAGGTCCTTGATCCACTTTGAGTTGAGTTTTGTACAGGGTGAGAGATAAGGGTTTAGTTTCATTTTGCTGCATGTGGATTTCCAGTTTTCCCAGCACCATTTGTTGAAGAGGCTGTCTTTTCTCCATTGCATGTTTTTGCCTCCTTTGTCAAGTATGAGATACCTGTACTTATTTGGGTTTGTCTCTGTGTCCTCTATTCTGTACCATTGATCTACCTGCCTATTTTGGTACCAATACCATGCTGTTTTTGTCACTATTGCTCTGTAGTATAGTTGGAGGTCTGGTATTGTGAAACCCCCTGCTTCGCTCTTCTTGCTAAGGATTGCTTTAGCAATTCTGGGTCTCTTATTCCTCCAAATGAATTTCATGATTGCTTGCTCTATTTCTATGAGGTCCATCATTGGGATTTGAATTAGAATTGCATTGAATTTGTATAGCATTTTTGGAAGTATGGCCATTTTGACAATATTAATTCTGCCTATCTAAGAACATGGGAGATCTTTCCATCTTCTCAGATGCTCTTTAACTTCTTTCTTTAGTGTTCTGTAGTTCTCAGTGTACAGGTCTTTCACATCTTTTATTAGATTGATTCCCAAGTATTTTATTTTTTTTTGAGGTTAATGTGAATGGGGTAGTTTTCCTTATTTCTCTCTCAGAGGATGCATCACTTATGAATAAAAATGCATTAGATTTATGAGCATTAATTTTATATCCTGCTACTTTACTGAATTCATTAATGAGTTCCAGAAGTTTTCTGGTGGAATTCTTAGGATCTTCTAAATAGAGAATCATGTCATCTGCAAATAGGGATAGTTTGATCTCTTCTTTACCTATTCATATTCCTCTAATTTCTTTGGTCTGTCTAATTGCTCTGGCTAGACTTTCAAGAACAATGTTGAATAATAGTGGCAAAAGAGGGCATCCCTGCCTTGTTCCAGTTCTCAGGGGGAATGCTTTCAATTTTTCTCCATTTAGAATGATGTTAGCTGTGGGCTTAGCATAGATAGCCTTTACAATGTTAAGGAATGTCCCCACTATCCCTATTTGTTCTAGTGTTTTGAGCATGAATGGGTGCTGTATTTTATCAAATGCTTTCTCTGCATCTATTGAAATAATCATGTGGTTCTTGACTTTAAGTCTGTTGATGTGGTGAATTACATTTATTGATTTCCGGATGTTGAACCAACCTTGCATCCCCGGGATGAAACCCACTTGATCATGGTGCACTATCTTTTTAATATGCTTTTGTATGCGATTCACTAAAATTTTGTTAAGAATTTTGCATCTATGTTCATTAGAGATATGGATCTGAAATTTTCTTTCTTTGATGTGTCCTTCTCTGGTTTTGGTATCAGGGTGATATTAGCTTCATAGAATGAGTTTGGAAGGGTTCCCTTCTCTTCTGTTTCATGAAAAACTTTGAGGAGTATTGGAATGAGCTCTTCTTTGAAGGTCTTGTAGAACTCGACTGTGAATCCATCTGGTCCCGGACTTTTCTTGGTTGGTAGGCTTTTTATGACTTCCTCTATTTCATTGCTTGAAATTGATCTATTTAAGTTGTGTATGTCCTCCAGATTCAGTTTGGGTGGCTCATATGCCTCTAGGAACCTCTTGATGTCTTCCAGGTTTTCTATTTTATTGGAGTATAAATTTTCAAAGTAGCTTCTTATTATGTTTTGTATTTCAATTGTGTCTGTTGTAATATTTCCATTCCCATCATGAATTTTAGTAATTTGGAGTTTCTCTCTCCTTCTTTTCCTTAGGGTGGCTAGGGTTTATCAATTTTGTTTATTTTTTCAAAGAACCAACTTTTTGTTTCGTCAATTTTTTGAATTGTTTCTTTTGTTTCAATTTCGTTGATTTCAGCTCTGATTTTGATTATTTCCTGTCTTCTACTATTTTTGGTGAGCATCTGTTCCTCTTTTTCTAGGGCTTTGAGCTGTAATGTGAGGTCACTGATTTGTTGACTTTTCATTCTTTTATTAAATGCATTCCCTGCAATGAACTTTCCTCTTAGCACTGCTTTCATAGTATCCCAGAGATTTCGATATGTTGTATCTTTGTTCTCGTTGACCTCTAAGAAACTTTTAATTTCTCCCCTAATGTCTTCTGTTATCCATGTATCATTCAATAGCATATTATTTAATCTCCAGGTCTTGGAGTAGTTTCTGTTTCTAACTTTATCATTGATATCTAATTTCATTCCATTATGATCTGATAGTATACAAGGTAGTATCTCTATGTTTTTGTATTTGCTAAGAGTAGCTTTGTGGCATAACATATGGTCTATTTTAGAGAAGGACCCATGAGCTGCTGAGAAGAAAGTGTATTCGCTTTTTGATGGATGGAATATTCTATATGTCTGTTAAGTCCAAATTAGCGAATGTGTCATTGAGTCATGGTTTCTTTGTTCAATTTTTGATTGCAAGATCTGTCCAACAGTGAGAGAGGAGTGTTAAAGTCTCCCAGTATTATTGTGTTTTGGTCTATTTGATTCCTGAAATTGAGAAGGATCTGATTGACATACATGGATGCACCATTGTTTGGTGCATAAATATTTATGATTGTTATGTCTTGCTGATTTATGCTTCCTTTAAGCAGTATGAAATGTCCTTCTTTATCCCTCCTGACTAACTTTGGCTTGAAGTCTGCTTTATCTGAAATGAGAATGGAAACCCCAGCTTTTTTACTCAGTCCATGTGCATGGTATGTTTTTTCCCAACCTTTCACCTTTAGTCTGTGGGCATGTTTTTCTATGAGATGAGTCTCTTGAAGGCAGCATATTGTTGGGTCTTTCTTTTTAATCCAGTCTGCCAGTCTATGTCTTTTGATTGATGACTTTAGGCCGTTTACATTCAGGGTTATTATTGAGATATGACTTGTATTTACCGTCATTTTAGCTTTTTGGGGGTTTTTAGCTTAACTTTGTTTCTCCTTTGATTGACTCTTTCTTTAGGGTAGTTCCTCCCCATGGTGACCAAGATTGTTATTTTTCATTTCTTCCTCTTCGAATATTTTGTTGAGAATGTTCTCTAGGGCAGGCTTTCTCTTTGTGAATTCTTTAAGCTTTTGTTTATCATGGAAGGATTTTATTTCATCATCAAATCTGAAGGTAAGTTTTGCTGGGTATAAGATTCTTGGTTGACATCCGTTTTCTTTCAGAGCTTGAAATATGTTGTTCCAGGCCCTTCTTGCTTTTAGGGTCTGGGCTGAGAAATCTGCTGATATCCGTATTGGTTTCCCCCTGTAGGTAATCTGCTGCTTTTCTCTTGCAGCCTTTATAATTCTATCTTTGTTTTGTATGTTAGGTATTTTCATTATAATGTGCCTTGGTGTGGATCTATTGAAATTCTGTGTGTTTGGTGTCCTGTAGGCCTCTTGTAATTGATTTTCCATCTCATTCATCATATTTGGGAAATTTTCTGATATTATTTCATTGAACAGATTGTTCATACCCTTGGTTTGTATCTCTGTGCCTTCCTCAATCCCAATAACTCTTAAATTTGCTCTTTTCATGATGTCCCATATTTTTTGGAGGTTTCGTTCATGATTCCTAACCATCTTCTCTGTTTGTTCGACTTTGTTTTCAAGATTAAATATTTTGTCTTCATTGTCTGAGGTTTTGTCTTCCAAGTGATCTATTCTGTTAATTATGCTTTCTATTGAGTTTTCAACTTGGTTGATTGTTTCCTTCATTTCCTTGTTTCCTTCAAGGATTTCTGTTTGTTTTTTTCTCAGAAGTTCTATCTCTTTATTGAAATGATTTTTTGCTTCCTGAAATTGCTGCATTAGCTGGTTTTTCATAGCCTGAATCTGCACTCTCGTCACCTCATTCTCTTCTTGGATCATTTTAATTATGAACATTCTGAACTCCATTTCTGTCATTCCTTCTACCATGCTGTCTTTGGGATCTCTTGATGTATCATCAAGGTTTGTTTGGGACACTTTCCTACCGTGTTTTCTCATGCTGCTCATGTATCTTCCCCTCTAGTTGTGCAAATCAGAGGGATTGCAATTTCCCTGTAAAGACTTAGGGCATCCCTGCAGATTTCCAGTAACTCACCAGATGTTTGAGAGGTGCTTGATCAAGTGGTGACCCAAGATAGCTGCTGTCTCACAACCTCCAGGTTGGGAATGATCAATGCTTCTGGGCAGAAGCAACCAGGAGACACAGCACCGTGGCCCTGGAGCCACAGTGCCGTGTCCCTGTGGGAAGGGCTGACCTAAGGCTGAGGGCTCAGACAGCCAAAGATGGCGTCTCTCCGCCAGGGAAGCTGTAGACTGGCGCCGCTGGAGCCGGCAAGCAGCTCCGCTCCCGGCCAAATCTCACCCGGAGCCGCAGCACCGTGTCCCCCTGGGAAGGGGTGGGCTTAGGTCTGAGGGCTCAGATAGCTGAAGATGGCGTCTCTCCACCAGGGAAGCTGTAGACTCTCAATCATGGAATCTTAATGCCACTACAGAGGACCTTGAGGATGATACTGTTAACCCCTTTGTTTAATTTTTCCCCTTTCTGTTTTCCACATTTTTGTAATTGGTGCATTCCAGTTGTATATATTGATGGAATATGCTGTTACATATTCACACATGCACACAATATAACAATGCAATTTGGCCAATATCATTCCCCAGCACTTCTTCCCTCCCTCCCTGTCTTCTACCTCTTAGTCCCTTTTCTCTACTGATCTCCTCTTGATTTTTAAGAGATCCACCCCACCTTTCTTTTTCTTTTTCCTCTCTAACTTCCACACATAAGAGAAAATATCTGATCCTTAACCTTCTGAGTCTGAACTATTTTGCTTAACATCATGGTCTCTATTCCTCAGAAAACTTGGAATGGAAACACCATTTGACCCAGTTATCCCACTCTTTGGTTTATACCCAAAGGACTTAAAAATCAGCATACTATAGTGATACAGGACATCATGTTTACAGCAGCTCAATTCACAATAGCTAAACTATGGAATAAACCTAGGTGTCCATCAACATATGAATGGATAAAGAAAATATGATATATATATATATATACCATGGAATATTACTCAGCCTTAAAAAAGAATGAAATTGTGGCATTTGCCAGCAAATGGATGGAGCTGAGGAATATCATGCTAAGCGAAATAAGCCAATCCCAAAGAACCAAAAGCTGAATGCTTTATCTGATATGCAGATGCTAATTCATAATAAAGCAGTGGGGGCTAGGGAAGAATAAAGGTACTTTGGATTAGACAGAGGGGAGTGAAGGGAGGGGAGGGGGTTTGAGAAAGACAATGGAATGAATCAGACATTATTATCCTATATGCATATATGATTACTTGACCAGTGTAACTCTGTATCATGTACACACAGAAGAATGAGAAGTTATACTCCATTTATGCATGATATGTCAAAATGCATTCTACTGTCATACATAACTAATTAGAACAAATTTTTAAAATGGGCAAAAAAACCCCATATGATGGTCTGTAATTCCATTCATTTCCCTGCAAATGGCATAATTTCATTTTTCTTTATGGTTGAATAAAACTCCATTGTGTATATATACCACATTTTCTTTATCCATTCATCCACTGATGGACACATAGCTGGCTTCATGGTTTGGCTATTGTGAATTGTGCTAGTATAAACATAGATATGCAAGTACCACTAGAGTGAGATGACTTTAATTTTCAGGATAAGAAGTGGTATCACTGGGTTATATGTTAGTTCCATGCCTAGTCTTTTAAGGAGCCTCCATACTGATTTCCATGACAATTGTACTAATCTGTATTCCCACCAACGTGCAAATGTGTTCCTTTTTCTCTACATCTTCTCCAGCATTTATTATTATGCGTATTCTTGATTACTGCTGGTCTGACTGGTGTGAGATGAAATCTCAGTGTACTTTTGATTTGCATTTCCCTAATTGCTAATGACGCTGAACATTTTTTCATGTATTTGTTAGCAATTTGTATTTCTTCTTTTAAGAAGTGTTTGTTTAATTCCTTTGCCCATTTATTAATTGGGTTATTTGATAACCTTTTGGTGTAAAGGGTTTTGAGCTCTTTATATATTCTAGATATTAATCCTCTGTCAGAAGTGCAGCTAGAAAAGATTTTTCTCCCATTCTATGGGTTCTATGACAGTAGAATGCATACATTCCTCTTCACATTCCTAATTATTTCCTTTGCTGTGCAGAGGCTTTTTAATATGATGTCATCCCATTTATTAACTCTTGGCATTATTTCTGGAGCTTTAGGGCTCCTGTTAAGAAGGTTGCTGCCTGTGCCTAAAGGCTAGAGTGTTGACCCTACATTTTCTTCTAGGAGTTGCACAGTTTCTGGTCTAATTCCAAGGTCTTTGATCCATGCTGAGTTGATTTCTGTGCAGGGTGAGACAGGTCTAGTACTTTCATTCTTTTACATGTGGATCACCAGTTGTCTCAGCACCATCTGTTTAAAAGGCTGTCTTTGATCCAGTGTGTGTTTTTGGCACCTTTGTCAAGGATCAGATGACTATATCTGTGTGGGTTTGAATCTGTGTAACCACTTTATTTTGCAGAAAAAAGTATCACAGGATCAAAGAGGTGAACTGTTACAGAAATAACTACTGGAAAATCTGGAGTTTGAAGATGGTTTTTAGCATTTCAAGACAAGAGCTATTTTAAGCATGCCACTTACAATGGTGAGAATAACAAGTCAGTCCACAAAAAGTGCTGAATTATTTAGCCCACAATATGGCTGAAACACTCAGCAATGAACAATCAATTAAAGTGTTATTATCAAGGTAACCCAAAAGTTATTATGTTGAAAAGAAGCTTTTTAAAAGAATGAATTTAGGACTAGGTGAATAAAAAGACAATGGTAAGGTCCATTATATCATGTTGTGATTCTTACAAGCACTTCTGAGGCTGGTGGCACTGCTTCTTTAATGTGTCTAAATTCACCAAAGGGCTGAGGAGTTTCCTTTTCTATGGCAGGCAAGGACCATCAGCAGGAGTCAATGTTGGCACAATGAAGGTCCCATGCGGCCTCTCCAGTAATGGCCAAGTCTTTATATTTAAATTAAGATTCATGCCAGGCCCAGTGATGCACACCTATAATCCCAGTGACTTAAGAGGCTGAGGCAGGAGGATCCTGAGTTGAAATTCAGCCTCAGCAACTTAGTGAGGCCCTAAGCAACTCAGCAAGACTCTGTCTCTAATAAAATAAGAAAAAGGCCTATGGCTGTGGCTCAATCCCTGGTATCATAAATTATCCTTGGGAAAGCTACAAGGAACATTTTAGGTATTAGAGATGATGCAAAACTTGAGGCTACTGAATTTTACTGTCTTGAAATAGAAGATTTTACATACAATATTCCCTTGTTTTATTTCATAAAATTTCTTTAATTTTGCAAGCATATTTCCTTTAAATCCATATTTATGTAGCTGAATTTACATGTAGAAAACCATTTATAAAACTCATGGCTCCTCCATCTGCACCTGTCTGGTGTAATCAATTCCTGAATCTCTCAGGCTGTGAGGCCTTTTCCTATTCTCTTTCCTATCTTCCTCCTCTAAGTAGACTTCAGACTAGAAACAGGAGGGTTAACTTCCTCATGAGTGACTATACAGATGTCTCTCACACTAAAATAGACAGCTGTGCTTCAAGTACCAACTGGGTTCTCAGATACGAAGGTCAAGAGCAGCTACCATTTAGCTACTTTAAATCTTTACTCTGATGGAACAGAATTTCCATGTATTGTTACCACCAAATGAACAAAGAGAAGAGATAGGAATGTTTTGTTCACTTTAAGGTTCAAACAAAACGATCCAGAAAACTTTTTCAGCCGTTTCAAATAAAGAGAGTTATTTCTCAAAATCTATTAAAATTACTTAATGAATATCAGAATTTTCTGTAACTAATAAAATGGTTAAAGCAGCTCTGTACCTACCCTGAGTGGCTGTTGGAGGTAGCTTGAGGGTATTGTCTAACTTCTCCCAAAGGTAAGTTGGCCGAGGAATGCCTTCCTCTGAGCTACAGAGTAGGATGACATCACTGCCAATATCCTGGGATCCTTGGATTTGGCAGTGTGGGGCTGAAGGAGGAACTACAATGAGAACAATAAACAATATTAAGTACTTATTCACTGTGAGCCACACAATAACAGAGACAACACAAGCATTCAGTACACTGGAACCTCAGGCAACACCATCTTGGAGCACACACTAGGAGACAGCCTCCTGGAGGAAGCCAGAGGACAGTCATGCATTAAGTCATGGGGCTTGGCATCGATGGCAGAACCTGTAACTTCGGTTTGGCAGGGGACAAATACGTAAAAGGGGCTATGATATTTGATTATGTTTTCAAGGTATCTAGGGTCTTGGTTTCACTCTGCTTCCTTAAAAGAGAATTCTTATGATCCTCATGTCAACATGATACCTTTAAAAACAGCTAAAAAGCCAAAGTTAATAGAGTTTCAGGGAATAGAACACTGGCCCTGCCAGCTGTCCTGGGCTAAGACCATGTTAGTAAAGTTCTTTGTTATTTCACAAACAAAAACCAAACAGATGAATTCTACATCAGATTCTGCTGTGCTGGGGAGAATTAGAGTAAGGACCCACATGACAGGAAGTTGATGGTAATGCAGTGGATGTTTTGCAATCATTAAGACAGAAAAGGACACAAAGGACAAGGAACAAGAAATTAACAAAAAAAGAATACTTAAGTAAAAACTAAGTAGTGAAAACACAGACTAAGCCCACGGCTTAAAGTCACATGCTGGGGAATGTAGACACCAGTGATTAAATTCAAGTAATGACGTACTTATAATGCTACTGACTTTTCAATAAATGGTTCATCCTTTCAAAAATGAATTAATACATCAATGGAAAATGAGCATAGAGTATATAAGGAATAAAGAAAGAGGAAGCAGTTACAAGAGTGACTGGGGGAATAATGAAAAGGGTGTAGGTAGGAGGAGTACAAATCTCACAGAATCCCAAGTGCTATGACAGGGTAAACCAATATCTCAATTTGCTCCCTTTGACATTGTCACTGGAATTCTCTAATGGAAAACCCAAAATAATTCCTTGGATGTAACATCAACCACAAAATGAAGACATCTTTCCTTTCTTTAAAAATATAAGTAAGTGGATAATGTAGGAGGCCAGTTACACAACTTGAGGAGTAAGTATCAGAATATTTAATCCCATTGGTACTCTGTACCCAGTACTCAGAGTGTTTAAAAATGTGCATAATTTTTAATATATCATAGTGAATGATATTTCAAGAATAGAAATCTTCAATCTGGTCTTCAGTTTTTAACTCTATTTGAAGACTGGGAGTAAAAGGTACTAGGTTCATAGTATATTCTCATCCAAAAAGGGACAAAGGGAAGAATCTCCAACACTGGCATCCTGACTTAACTGACCAATGGAAGGCCACGTGGCAGTGAAGTTGACAGGGACCATGGAGGTAGGTTCTGAGAGCTGAGGGGGGTGGATTTAAGAGAACTGGCTTTCTCTGAGTACTTCCTCCACCTCCCAAATGAACTGAATTCAGCTACTTCTACCACAAGAACGTGTTTAGAAGTCAGTGTTCTATTTTAGACACAGGAAAACTGAGAAATTGAACATGTAGATGGAAGTGGTATTAAAATTATGCCAGGACAACAGGTATAAGCTAAAAATTGTCGTGAACCTACTACATGTTATTTATACAGGAAGGAATAGTATTGTTCTCACACTCACTGGAGCTTCTGCTTCAGACTCACAATAAACAATTCATCATCTAATTTGCTCTCCACAGAGGGTTCTGTTCTATATAGAAGCTTAAGAAAAGAGTGGGACCACTTCAGATATTATCTGAATATTATCTTATTCAGATATTACCTTATGTGGTATAAGTGCCATTAAAGAAGTTTTAGAGACCAATAGAAATGAAGAAGGGAGCAGAAAACCTATATGTAAGAAACGTGGAGAAGCACAGAAAAAATGGACCTTAAAGAAGGAAGGCACAAAAGGAAGGTAAGCAGACCCAGAGTGTGGAAGAAAGGGCAGAAGTAAACACGCCTGACAGTAGATTCAAAAATAAAATGCAAGGTACCTGAAAGTTTTCTGTCACTCACCTAACACTGTGAGGCCAGTGACCCCAATGTTCCTGCCCCCTCTGTCTGGAAGGTTGTTGACCAAACACTGGTAGGTGCCTGTATCTGAGAGCTGAGTGTTATTAATGAAGATGGAGACATTGGTGGCCGGCATGGTGCCTATAAATCCTACCCTACCATGGAACCGGGGGGCACCATCAAACATCTGTCCACCCTGATACAGAATGACCTGCAAAAGAAAGCAAAATAAATAAACTGGCCACTTCATTCCCTCCTAAACACATAATAACTGGTAGATAGGACTATTTGTTCCTGCACCAACTGATGGAGAATTTTATTTCTATTCTGAGAGTTCTCACCAACTTTTTCTTACTGCTATCTTGGAGTTCAAAATTCTCACATACCAAATAAGAATACATTCTTTTAATTATCTAGTCCATTAGAACACAGAAAATATCTTTAATATCAACCCATAAATATTGATAACAGTTCAAAAAGTTAATTCCAAAACAAAGAATCTAAAAAAATATTAGCATTGCCATTCACACACTTACTAGGATACAAAATGATGGGTTGTAGTTGGAGATGAACTATAAATAAAGACTATACAAGGGAAGACTTGGAAGTCCATGATTGCTATTCTTTTGTCAATTTCTATAGCCACTCCCTTCTGTATTTCAGATGGTCTCTAAAACTTCTTTAATGGCAATTTCTATTATCAAATCTAAACACTCATGGAAGAGGAATCAGAATGTTACACAGAAAGGTTCTATTCAGGTTCTACCTGTAAATTTGGGGGGAACTGCAGAAAAGTTCTTTGCTTGACTACTAAAATGAAATTGAACAAAAGATCTTGAAGTTTTAGTCTAACTACAAGAATTCCCTGGTTTGAAGAAATAAAGGCTTTTATTGACTTCTGTAACAGAAAATTTATCTTATCAAACATTTTAGGCAGTAATAAAGTTACCAAAGCAGAAAAGATTCATAAAAAGTTATCATTGTAAATAAGTGTGTGCCCATTTATCACAATTCATTATTTTTCTGAGCATTATTTTATGCAGTGGGTATCACAAATAACAAGCCTTTTTTTTGCAATGTGATACAGCTTATTGGGGAGTAGCTTCCCTTTTCATACACATTCTTTTGTGTGGCACAGTCTAATTTATGTGAGATTCTGAGCTGGCTAGTATACCTACTTAAATTCTTATGACGTCAACTAAGAAAATCAAGTACTACTATACAACACCACTTCCTTGCTGTTATCACTATCTTTTAAAAGTATGCTCTCTTTCACCTGTGTTAGTGTCAGTCCCTTCCTGCCAAACTAGACTTTGCTTTTTCTATCTTGGTAATTTCCTGTTACCAATGTTTTTCTAAAAACAATCCCAACTTCCTGCATAAAATGTTCAGAGAATCTCCTTAACATATGATGATGATGATGATGATGATGATGATGATGACGACGACGACGACAACAACAATTGTTTAAAAAGAGGCTAGTCTTTTCTGATAGTTGACTAATACTGCAGAGGGTTAGGACCTAAAACAGAACAGGCACACTGTAAATGCCACCTAATTTTAGAGACCAAATTATACTCAGGATGCTTCTCTACCCACCTCTTCTGAAAAGATTAATATTTTAGATGCAGCACAGGATGGACCAGAAGTACCTGTTCAGGTTGGTTAGCATTGGAGAGAGGAATGACCATCCAAATGACATTGAGGTTAATGAGGGCAGCACTCGTAGAGAAAGTGCAGGGTAGGACTGCTGTCTGACCCCGGGCCACCTGGATACTCCCAGGGCTCTCTGACACTTCGAGGGACACCACAACACCTACAGAAGAAGGAAGAGAGAGGTTATATGCTCATTTTCCTGACAGTTCAAACCCCTTCAGAAACATCTGTATCTTTTACATTAGTACATTGCTACAATATGTGAACACACCATCATAACAGTCTTACTTAACTACCACAAACAAATCACTGAGTCGAAATGATAAAAACCGATTCATCCCTTTATCTCTTGTAAAGTACAACTGAAAAACATTAGAAATCACTTTTATAAGATATTATCCAGTACATATAAAACACTATCCAATTATCAACAAATACAACATCAGAGAATTTCATTAATAGGGTTTAAGCAGAACCTGTAAATGGGATGAAAGATGAGAAATTGAAAAATTTTAAAGTGTCTTTACAACAGCGCACCCCAGTAAATGTTTATATATAAGTCTAACAAAATATGTGCAGCATCTATATGCTGCAAACTATATATAAAATACTGATGGAAGAAATCAATAAGAGTAATATAAAGATATACAATTTTCATGAATTGAAAGATTCAATGTTGCTAAGAGGCCAGTTCTCCCCAAACTGATCTACAGATTAAGAAAAACTTGAATCAAAATCCCACTAGGCTTTTGGCAGATATCAACAAACTAATTCTAAAATATAGTGAGAGGCAAAAAACTTGAATAGCCAAAAGGACAATGAAAAAGAACAACAAAGATGGTGAATTCACACTATTTAATTTCAAAATATGTTATATAACTATAGTAATCAAGATAGCATAATACTAACATAGGAAAAGATATACAGGGCTATAGCTCAGTGGCAGAGCACTTGCTGAGCATGTGTGAGGCACTGGGTTTGATCCCCAGCACCACATAAAAATAAATAAATAAAATAAAGGTATTGTATCCATTCACAACTAAAAATATTTTTTAAAAACGAACAGATATACAGATAAATGGCATAGGATTGAGAGTACTGAAAACATTATATTAGATAAATGTTTTTTTCAACAAAGGAATAAGACAATTAAATGGAGGAAAGAATAATTTTTCAACAAATGGAGCTATGGAAATTTGAAAATAATATGTAAAGGAGAGAGAGAAAATTTGGACTCATACCTCACAGAATAATAAAAATCAATGTAAAATGTTCCTAGACCTAAATGAAAGAACTAATCTATAAATAAACGCAGAAGAAAATCTTAGTTACCCTGAATTAATCAGAGATCTTAGATATGTCACCAACACCATGATCATGAAAGAAAACAAATTAATAACGTAGAACTTGTTAAAATTCTAAAACTCTATGTGCTTCAAAAGACAAGAAAAAAATTTTAAAACCAGGACTGGGAGAACATATTATAAACAATGTATCAACTTATATCCAGAATATACAAAGAACATAACAATTCAATTAAAAAACAACCTAATTTTAAAGGGATACACATAGTAAAAACCCAATAAAACACACAGCACATCCACTGGAATGGCTACAATCAAGATGCAGTAAGAGCAGCTAAGGATGTAGAGAAACTAGTACCCAGTGCATTGCTGGTGATAATGCAAGGAACAGTCACTTTGGAAAATAGTTTGAGTTTCTTAAAGTTAGACATACACATACCATATAACTCAGCAATGCCATTTCCTAGGAATATAGCCAAATAAAATGAAAATGTATGTCTGCACAGAAACTTGTTCACTTGGTCCTAGCAGCTTGTTCGGATCATGCACCAGGATGGAAATAATGCAAATATCCATCACTGATAAATAGAGAAACAAAATGTAGTCTATTCATACAATGGAATGCTATTCAGAAATAAAAACATCAATTAGTGCTTAGTATGGGCTTGGTGCACTGTAGATGTCAGGTAGCAATAGTAGCAGTGTCACAAAAGTCATTTTTAAATTAGAAAACTATGTGCTTCAAAAGACAAAAAAAAATGTGCAAAAATTTATGTTACAACATGAATAAGCCTCTCAGAAACATTTGCTAAATTAATGAAGCCATATATACAATACTGCACAATATATGATTCCAAATATATAAAATGTCGAGAAAAGGCAAATCTCCAGAGACAGGAGGAAGATTACTGACTGTCTGGAGCTGGAGAGGAGGCATTACAGGCATTGATGCAAATAGGCTCAAATGGGACTTCTTAGAAAGGTGGTGAAACTTCTAAAACTAGATTGCTGTAATGGTTGTATAACTGCATACATTTAGAGAAATTACTGAGTTTACACTTTAAATGAGTAAATTTTATGGAATGTAAATTATACTCGGTAACACTGATAAAATAAAAAAAGAAAGAACGCAGTGACTCATCAGAGCAAACTCTCAGCAAATCAAATCAACTGTTATCTCTTTTGCAAAGAATGACTACTCCCTGGAATGATGGAACAGTATGGGAATAACAGGAGATTAAAATAGGTCAGGGAGACCCTACAAAGCAGCTGTTCTATATCATATAAAATACATTAAGTCTATGGCAGGATCTCAAACTGTTTTATTTTGAAGCAACAGTATCCTAATTCTCCCAAAAAAAGTAACATAATAACATACTGTTAAAATTACAACTAGTTTTAAAAGTGTACATAACACCTTCCTTCTATAGAACTTCATGTTCTTTACATATAGTCTGATGATGTTCTCAGGAGTTAATTTGTAAAATAAAATGTGTCATAAAATAAGCCATCTGTGATAAAATATCCAGCACTTGATAACATCAGGGAAAGTCTCTAAGTTACATAACATTAGGGGGGCATCTGAGTTTTAAAAAGGAAGTTGAAAGAACCTCAGGACTTAGAGACCTTTGAAAAGGAAAGTTATGTGATCATGTAGCAGGCAACTAATAGAAGCAGCAGCTACCTCATGGGACAGAAATAGGTCATGGAAGTGTATATGCTACAATGATGTAGGAAATGCTACTGGAGATATTTTTAAGGATAAATGTGGAAGCCAACTGTACTGCTGCATGCTTCAGACAATACTCCAAGGCCAGAGTGAAGGGATACGCCCAGCAACCTACACAGCAGGATGCGTAGCCCCCATGCTCGGCTCACTAATCTCAAACTGGACCCACACAATTTTTGACAAAAATTATTTTAAAAAATATAAACTAAGATGAAAGACAAATATGCAGATAGGAAAAATCACCAAAGTGGAGTAAGCAGAGGAAGAGTAGATGCACAGGACGGGGTTGGAAGCTGGGAAACAGAGCAGGCCTACTGGCAGGGAATGAGCCTCTGGGGTAGCAGAAGCTGTAAAAGACCAACTTCACCTACCTCACATTTCTAGGCAGGCTTAATCCTGAAATCTCAAGTTTTGAGATAGCTGTAGAAGAAATAGTCTAGATAAGTTGTTTTTAGAACTTGTAAAGATATGGGTTTGAAACTGGACTGTGGAAATCTGACTCGCATCTAATTAGCTCTGTGGCTCCAGACAAGTCACTTCATCTCCAAGTCTGCTGCTTCATCCGTACCACAGGGCTGAACACCATGATCCCATCCTGGAAGGGGTATGATGAGGGCAGTACTGGATACTGAGGATGACTACGACCACTGCGACCATCACAACCTGACATCTAGAGCACACCAAGCACGTACTAAACACTATACGGATGTACTTGTTTAGTCCCACAAGGTGTCTTCTAACAGTATCTTCATTTTACATAGAAAACTGAGCCTAGAGGAAATTAGAAACTAGCTCAAGGTCACATAATCACATAGTTAAAAAGTGATATGGTCTAGATTCAAACCCAGGCAGCATGCTTACAGAAACTAGAATGAACTTTACATAGAGTCATTAGAGAAAACACTCTTTACCTCCTGCTTCTAAACCTACAGATCAGCTTCAGTCACCTCATCCGTCTTCCTCTCTCCTACAAGATTAAGGGAGTCTTTCCAAGGGGAACCCTTATGGGGGTTTTGAATGCCATTCTCTGGGCGCCCTTAGCAACCCTGCCATAGACTGCTCTCTCTCTCTTAACACTTCAATGCCTCATGCACTGGAATGTTCTTTTTGCATTTAAATATTTAAATATGCTCAACTATTTCCACTTAAAACAAATCCTACCTCCCTTCACCCCACAGGCCTCTCCTAAAGTCTGCTCTAATTCTTCATGATAGTCTTTTTTTAAAGAACTGCCTATATTCCCTCTCTCCATAGACTCCAACACAATCTAATTCCTGCCCCACCTTCACCCCACACTTTTTAAAATTGCTCCCCCTAGGATTCCCAGAGACTGTCTTGTGGCTGCATAGCACTTATAATTATTCTTAGACCCTCAGAAGCATCTAACAGAGATAAACATTCCCTACTCCTTGAAACACACTTTTCCCTTAGCTTCAAAGACACAGTACACACCTGGTGAGGGAGTGGCTGCAGGGATGAAGCACCGTTCCAGGGTATGTCCCCACTGACCCACCTCTTCTAGCCACATCCCACCTGCCTACAGTTACCACGCAGTCAGTCCATTCAAACTTAGATGAACTAATTAGGTTACAGCTCTCATAAACTAAGCATTCACTTCTGAATATCCCTGCATTAACAGGAGCTATGGGGGAGGACCTCATATTCAAATCATAATACTTTCCCTGCACACCTCTCCACTCCACATTGGACTCCTTTCTAATTTTCTCTATGTAGTGAATGGCTACAACAGATTAAACTTGGTCAAGCAAGAAATTTAGAAATCCCTCTTTACCCCTATTCTTTCATCATCTCCTAAACCAAACGTGATCTAATCTGATCCATTTTGTCAACTACATTTCTCTTGACTTCTTAATCAGGACCTTTGCTCTGTCCTCTGTCTTTCCTGTCTTGTTTGCTTTGCTCCAAACACCAACCATTTTACTTAGTAACCTATTCATCTTTCTTATTAGCACAAATGTCACCCTGTAATCAAAAAGCCTCCTCTGACCTCTCGGTCTAAGCCAAGGTCTCTAAACCTAGTGTCAGAATACTATCCAAGTTTGCAGTTACACTTAAATGTGATTATTTAACATGTCTTCACCTGTATACTCAATAGGAACTCAATAAATACATGTTGCTAAGTTGATCGAATCCAATTCCTTCAATTTCCAAATGAAAGCACCAAAAGGTAGGTTTGTCTAAGGTCCTATAGGATCTGCATCTTCTGATTTTCAATAATGTATGTTTTCTACAATACCAAATTCTTTTCACCAATCATGTCTCAGAAAACAAGTAATGACAATACCGTCAGCTGTACTGAGATCAAGGAGATAATTCTTTAACAAAAGGATTGATAAGCAAAAGCTCAATTTATTTGTAAATATATCTACTCTTCTCTGTCTCAACAGAATTATTTAAAATGACTATTATTCTCTTTGTCTACCAGAATTCTTTATGGAACAGGATTTTTAAAGTTATTTAAGACTAAGATATCATACATGAGATACCAAAGAGAATTTTAAGACAGACTACCCTGGAAAATTTGTACAAAGAAGGCTAAAAACTGGTTATGCAACATTAACTACTATGCTGGGAATGAAGGAGCCAAGAGTGAAAGCTGGTAAGGAGGCTTTGTAGAGAGAATATTTAAATTAGAGCTGTATGCTGTAAGATCCATCCCATGCTCACTGTGAGAAAAGGGCCTATTCTCCCTCAACGTAATAGGGCAAAGGATACCTAAGCATCCCATGGATCAGATGTGAACATACATAAATACTGGTGCACAGCCATCATATCTTCTGCCCACAAGACCTTCCTGATGGAACCTCAGCAGAAGGAAGCTACAGAGACCTCTAGATCCCCAAAGCATGTATCTTTGGCATTCTGAGAATTACATAGCAATTTCTATGTACAAATTAAGAATTTTTGTGTTATATTTAAACTAAGAGAAATCAGAAAAACTGTGTAACCTGTTTTTGTTTTCATCTAGAAGAAGTTTTTCATCTTGAACAAATTTAAGGGAATGTGGAAGATAAAATAATGTTGTTTTGTGATTGTTTCTCAGGGAATCTTAACATATCAACTTAACTAAATATAATAAAAAAATTCTGAGAGTGTAAGAAGGAGGGAGGTGGGTGTTTTTCACATTTGAAATGCTGATCTTTTTTTCAGCTTATAAAAAAGCAACCAAAATCCTATTTCCTTTTAAAGTGTATTTCCATGTTTGAAATTCTAGGCAAGAATTTAAACTTTAATGCTAAATATTGAATTAAAAATTCACGTAAGACATCCTACAATTTGCAATATTTACATGTAAAATGCATAATTTAAAAGTTGAATTGGTAACATTTTGCAGTCCTGAATTTTTTCTTACTACTTTCACCCAAGAAAAATTAAGTCAACTCATGAATTCTGAATGACTCTCAGCAATTAGATTAAAAGAACACATAAAAGTACATGGACAGGGTTCTTCTGAGGAATTGAAATAATAAGTTATAGTTGTCTATACTCTTTCTTTAGACCCTATTTCCCACAATTTAAAGCAGAAAGAAATGTGCATTACCTCAGACCAAGAAGTACATATCAGAGAGGAAGAAGATGGCAGCAAAGAGACCTTAAAAATCCTAAGAGGGACCATTCATAGTACATAGTCAAGAGAACAAACCAAGGACATTTTACAGCATTCTGCCTGCTGCTAGACTCAAATGACATGCAATCTCCCCTGAAAACCCATCAGATCTAGAACACCAAAAGCTCACAATGGGGCCTGGTCCAAGCGATCCAACTGAGATTTCAAAATATTCTCTGAAGTCTATGGAGCATGTGCTCCTGTTTCAGAATTAGCCCAACTGCCAGAATGCTTCCATGTGGCAATGCAGTCAACAAAGCATCAAAAGGACCTTATGGCATTTTGGGACACTTATGTTATCCTTTGCCCCAAATTTTAATATAAGCAGTCACAAAAATCTCCTTTACTTACATCATTCCCATATAATGTATCTTGCATTTAAAATACATAATATAAATCAATTAAACCTATTCCAATTATTTTATAGTTCTGTCAGGCAAATAAATTTCAAAATAGTAAAATTCTATACCATACTCTGTTTTCTGAAGGAAACTAAGGAATAGCATAATTATCCAATATTGTAGTGATTTTTAAAACAAATCACTCTCTTTGCATTTTAACAAAATTTTATTTAGATGGCATAATCTGTCTACATACTTATTATTACAGAACAATTTTTAACACCGTCATCTGAACTAAAAATAATGCTGTGCCAACTGAAATTAAATTATGTTTGGGGCATCAACAGAGGACTAAATGAAATGATGGTCAATATCTGGTTAATTTTATCAATGTAGATGGTTCTATTATACACTAGTCATTTACATTAATGTTTAGGACCACTGCCAAACTTCTACTTCATTTTATGCCATATTACACAATAATTTTATTGTTGGCATACAAAGGCAGGCTACCATAACATCCTATATCCTTATTTACTGGCAGAAGGGTTAAACACTCATCACATAGTCTATGTTTCATGGTATTATATTTCTAGTACCCCAGTTCCTTTTAGTGTCTTCTTATTAACTTCACCCCTTCAAGCCCTAACATTCCTCAGGGACCACCACAAAGGCAAAGGGCATGCCAAGGAACCTGAGCACAGAAATGTTTTCCTTGGGTATAATTTCAAAGAGGAGACTCAGGAACAGGGCAGGGACCCAAACTCTTGTACTGAGTCAATGCTCATTCTCTAGATTTAATTACTACTCTTTGTCACTTTGATTCCTTCATGTTATAGCATATTTATTATGTGGATGGCATTTACTCAGCAATATCTCCTAACATCTGGTGTGCATTTTATCAGAATCTTCTTTAGCAAATTTACCATTATTATCACCCTTTCCTGATTTCATATCTGGTTATGTGCCTAAGGTGTTCTATTCCATTTAGAAATCCCCTTGGAAGGGTGGCCATGGTCTACAAGGTAGAAGTAGAGGAGTCCTTAAGAATAATTATACTAGAGCACCAAAAATAGGTGTCAGATAATTTATATACATACTTTCTTTGGTTCATATTGTATGGCCCACTCTGTTTGTAAATAACTTTGAATTTCTTATAATCATATAATACAAAACTTTAGGTTACTGATTTATCTAGAGAAACAGTTATATCAGACCTGCATTTCACATGGTAATTGACTAGTGGTTGCACTTTTAGACAAAGTATGGCCTCTCTATACTGCCACAATCCCCTCCATTCCCTATTATCCACATACAGCCTACATTACTCAGTCATGCTATCTGCCTGACTCCTGTGGGCATTTGTGTTTGTAATCCATTTCTTAACCAGAATATCTAACACCAGAATATCTTAACCCAAAATATCTAACACCAAAAAAGATGTAATCCAATCAAAAATGGCCAATGAGTTGAACAGACACACTGCTCAAAAGAAGTACAACTAATCAATAATTATATGAAAAAGATGTTCAACATTTTTAGCCACAAGGAAAATGCAAACCAAAACTACATTTGAGATTCTATCTCACCCTAGTCAGAAGGCAATTATCAAAAAAACAAAAAATAACAAATGCTGATGAGGATATGGGATAAAAGGAACATTTACACACCAATGGTGGGAATGTAAACTAATACAGCTACTATGGAAATCAGCAGGGAGGTTCCTCAAAAAACTAACAATAGAACTACCATGTGATTCAACTATATCACTCCTGAGTATATACCAGAAGAACTCGAAGTTGGCGTTAATAGAGATATATGTTTATTGTGGCAAAATTACAATAGGTAAGTTATAGAATCATCCTACATTAAAAGATGAACAGAGATGAACAGAGGAAGAAAATTTGGCATGTACACATAACAGAGTATTATTCTGTCATAAAGAAGACAAAAATCATGTCATTGAAAGAAAATGGATTGAACTGGAGATCATCATGTTAAGCCAAATAACCCAGACTCAAAAAGACAAGTATTGCATGTTTTCTCTCATATGTAGAATCTAGAATGGGGGAAACAAAGAAGAAATGAAGGTAATAAGCATTTAAAAAAAAAGGCAGCTAATATGATCAATCTTTATGGTAAAAGACTTTCCTCTTACGATCAGGAATTAGGAAGAGCCTACTCTTGCCACTTCTATTAATGTAGGTCCTAGCTACTACAACAAGCAAAAAGAAAAGAAAGAAAGAAAAGGTACATGGATTAGAAAGGAAAAAGTCAAACTGTACTTTTTGCATATAATAATCATCTATATTAAAAATTCTTATGAATCTACAAAAAAATTAACTAATTCTAATAAATGTGTTTACTAAGGTGGCAGAAATTAAGGTCAACATGCAATACATACAATAACAATTAACATTGGGACATTAATTTTTAAATGATACAATTCATAACAGAATCAAAATCATAAAATGGCTTAGAATAACATTTTAAAAATGTGTAAGGTGTATACAATGAAAATTACAAAACTTTCCTGAGAGAATATAAGGACTTAAATTAAATGTTAAATTAAATGGGGATACTAAGACAATGAATCAAAAGACATATTACTGTTAAGATGTCAGTTCTCTCCAAATTTATCTATAGATTTGATGTAATCCTGATCAAATTTTTGGTAAGCAATCAAGCAACTTCTAAAAAACCCATGCAAAAATGATCAGCGAAATTTTGGAAAAGAAATAATTTTTTTAAAGTTATAACAAAATAAGATAGCAACAAAAAGATAGTAAATATAAAGTACTTATATTCTATACAAAGAAATTTTATATAAAAAGTATGAAAGATAAGACAGCAAATATAAAGGAAGCAAGATAATGTGATATAGGCATAAGGAGAGCCATATACAGTGTAGAAAGACAAACGCTCATATATAGTCAACTGATTTCCATCAAAGGTATCAAAGCACTAAGAGTAGGAAGGAAAGGATACATTTTTTAAAAACCAATGCTAGAAAATAATTGACCCCATGTGTAGAAATATTAGCACTGCCCATACTATGATTTTAGGTTAGGAAAAGGCTTCTGGCATAGACTACAAAATACACATTGAAAAATTGATAAATTAGACTCCATCAAAATGAATAGTTCCTTATCTCCAAAAAACACTAACAAGAAAATAAAAACCATAGTTTGTGACAAAATATTTTTAAAACATATCAAGTGATTTATAATGCATACCATTTCTAATACCTCTTAAAATTTATCAAAACCCAACTTTAAAATGCACAAAAATTGGACACTTCACCACAGAAAACATATGAGTAATAAGAATATTGAAAAGACATTCAACTTATTAGTCAAGATGAAACTTAAGCCACACTGAGATACTACAAAACATCAACTGGATGAGTTATATTACAATGACAGCAAATGGCAAGTCTTGACAAGAATATAGAGCAATATATAGAAACATATTCTCACAAAATTAAACATACACTTAAGTATATGATCTGGTAATTCAAACCCTAGGTATTTATCCAAGAAAAGTAAAAATACACATCCACAAAAAGGTCTGTATGTAAATATTCACAGTATCTTTATTCATAATAGCCAAAAACCTGGAAACTCAAATGTCAGTCTCACAAACTGATAAAACTGAGGGAATAACCCTTGGGAATATTATTCATGAACAAACAACAACAAACTAATGACATATGCAACATGGATAAATATCAAAGGTATGCATCTAGTTTTTAAAAAATCTCATTGTGGAACAATAAAAACAATGGGGGTACAAAACAAACTGACAAAACCAGGTGCTGGAGCTGGGCTGTGGAGTAGAGTAGGGCAAAGAATGACTACTTAGAGGAAGAGGGAACTCTTTGGGATGATGTAGAAATATTCTACAGCATGCTTGTGGTGGTGATCACAAGACTGTAAGGATTTGTTAAAAAGGAACAAACTATACACCTGAAAAGGGGAGTTTTATTGTATGTAAATTATGCTTTAATTAATCTCCTTTAAAAAAAAAAGTTGAGAAACTCATAAAATCACTGAGATGACTGAAGAAACAAACAAAAGGATCATCTTCCAGAAAACATATAAAATCTACAATGTAGCACTGATTTGATAAGGAAGTTGCAGTTGTCTGACACCAAACCCCAAATGCCAGAACCTTACTGTAACTACTAATAATGCCAGCCCTACATCAAGCAGTCCATTCTACAACACTCTCACCCTGTAAAACCACTTTTGGCTGATGTCCATGCCTGCAACAGAGGGTCAGTACACAGTGCATTTCCTCCTGTTGTTCTCATCCAAGTCACATTTCACCTATGGCTTCTAACTGGAGAGCACTAAATCTAAGCTGCATGAGAGGCTAGAAATTTGAGTGTTCACTTCTAACACTGGGGAGGTACTCCTAAAGTGGGAATTTCTCCAAATGGAAGTATTATTGAAAATAGGATGGCCAGGAGAGGAGGGGATCAAGATGATGGAGTAGGGGAGGTTACTTTCCCAGTTGCTTCATGGTACAAGACCAGGAAAGCAGCCAAATAGCTTCTCTTTGAGGAGGGTGAAAAAAGAAATCCTACTGGGCTTTAACACTGGACTCTCAGAACAGCCTAGGGAGAAGGCTAGATAGAATAAAAATTTAATGAAGAAAAAACCCACCTGAGGCTGCCAATGCAGTCCACTGCAGGCAAATTGGAGATGGGGACTAAGAAAACCCACATTTCAGGTGGCACCATGGCATGTCTTGAAACAGAGAAATCAATGATCAAGGACATTGTCAATCTGATCCAGTGGATGACTACACTTTATTTTCAGGTGAGAAAGATGCACTGCATCTCCCAGTAGCCCACGGGGAGCAAGGACAGCTCCCATCTTTTCCCCCCTGTGCTGGTGGGGTCCAAACCCAGGCACCCAGGCCTGTGTAATTACAGCTGGTTCTGAAAACCTGACCTAGCAGAGGCCTGCCAGGCCACCCAGTGTACTAGAACACCAGGAGAAATTCAGGAATGGAGAGAACTGTACCCAGGGGAATTCAAGACACTCACCCAAGCCATGCTGGGCATCTCTCGTTCTTTGAGTTGCACTATTCCTGGGACCAGCTAGGGAAAACTAGGAACTTGATTGGGCAGGGTTAGGAGTGGAGGGTGGGTGGCTGTGGTGAATGTGCGCTTTGGGACTGAGCCCAAGAGACTGAGATATGGGAGCCACAGGAGGCAGAGGAGGAGGGCAAAGGACTGGCTTCTCTGCTTGAGTGGAATCCAGGGGAGTTCCAGCAGAACAGACTCCCAGCACAGATTGGAAGCAACCAGGTGCTGGAGGTCTGCTGATTGAGAAGTTTCAGATCAAATGTCATTCAACAAACCATGGGGGTCTAACTAGACTGAAACGACACCTCTCGGAGCTCAGTCTGAGGATCCCTTTCACAGAACTCTACAGTGACCCCTTACTGTGAGTGGAGCAAACAACACCCTCCAACTCAACCCACCCCATATTGCTGAGAAGGGAAGCAGAGAATGGGCAACCTCCACAAAAAGAATTGACAGTACCCGACTACTACCCTTGAGCACAATACGTACCTCAAAGAAAACTGGAAAGACAACTGGGAACTGACAACCAACATATAATATTATAAACAAGTTTTTTGACCATCACAATGGAAACAATTCATTAATCTTCCATCAAGAATCTTTAATTTTTATTATTTAATTTTTGTGTGCTGAATGGTGCATGGACATCTGTATACATACATATATGTCTCACTCTTCTAATTGCTAGCATCTCTTGAAGGTAGTTATATTCTTGACTCTGTATTTTGAGGACTAGGGTTTTTGATTACCATATCTTGGTTTTGTTTTATATTGTTTTTCTCCTATTTCCCTTGATTTTTTTTCTTCTCTGTCAAGTTCTGTTATTTTTCACTTTAACTCTTTATGACTACTCTGTCATCCTCCTTCTCAATTATTACATCCTACATCTCCTTTGCATTCTACCTCTTCATCTTTTTGAAATAGTAAACCTTTTTGCAAACATAATATGTTAACTGTTGGCAATTGCTTATCATAGCCTCTCTGGGCCAGTTAACATTGTAGATGCCAAGATAGGAACTAAGTAGCTAGTTTACTGCTGAATATTGATTACATTGGTTGTTACTATTTGTTCCCCCAAAAACCTAAGGTAATAGAAATCTTCAGGAACACTATAAATTCAAAGGGTAGAAGCTCTGTCACCTCAGATTCTTACTGGTAAATAGGTTACAAACAGCATGAAAAAGCAAGCAACAAACCATCCCAAACAAATAATTCATAGAATCTAATAATATCAGAGTAGAGGAAATGTCAGAGAAGGAATTTAGAACTTTCATAGTTAAGCTGATCTGCAAGGTAAAAGATGATGTAAGGAATGAAATCTGAGAGAAAATCCAAGAAGTGAAAGATGACTTCAATAAGGCAATATAAGTCCTGAAGAAGAATCAATTGGAGATTCTTGAAATGAAGGAATCAATAAACCAAATTTAAAACTCAATGGAAAGCATAAACAATAGACTATATCACTTGGATGACAGTTTCAAGAAATTAAGACAACATGTATAATCTGGAAAATAAAGTTTATCATGGAGAAAAGATATTAATAGACCATGAACAGAACTTTGAAGAAAAATGAGATAATATGAAAAGACAAAATTTAAGATTTATTGGGGCAGATGAAGGCTCAGAAATAAAACCAAAAGAATGTACAACATTTTCAGTGAAACAATATTACAAAACTTCCCAAACCTAAAGAATGAAATGGCAAATCAAATACAGGAGGCATATAGGACTCCAAATATCTAAAATTACAGCAGACCTACACCAAGGCACATTATTATGAAAATGCCCAACATATAGAATAAGGATAAAACTTTAAAGGCTGCTTGAGAAAACTGACAGGTCACATTTATAGGAAAACCAATCCAGATCTCAGCTGATTTCTCAACCCAGACTCTAAAAGCATAACCATCATGTACAACCAAAAGACTGGGATCCTAATTAGAATAAGATGTACTCCATGTTCCTATAAATATGTCAGATATACTCTACTGTCACATGTAACCAAAACAAACAAACAAACAACAAAGGATGGCCATCCCTGAGTAGGACAAATGTTGACTACAGCAAACAGTAAATGAAAACATTAAAAACAGTCCACCTCATTTCTTCCCTTACCTCCTCCAAGCCTATTCTTGTCCAGCCCCCATATTCTCTCACTTCACAGGCTTTGCAAGGTAGATAGCTGAAATGACTGAAAACCAACAGGCTCCTATCTGCTGTGAAGCCTGGTTTTTCAGAAGTTGTTTGGGGAGAGGCAGGAGGGGCCACCTCTGAGCCCGAGGCAGAATAAAGGGTCTTCAGAAGGGGAATGGAAGTTGGCTGAGTTCCCTGTCGAGAGGGGACTCATGTTCTACTTTGCTCAGAAGACAAAGGAAATTGCACCTCATAAAGGATGGCAGTCCCTGGACACTGCAGCTCTGTCATTGCAAGATTCCCTGTATTCCAGAGCCACAAAAGCTGCACAGCAACAAGTCTTCAAAGGACCTTAAACTGGAAAAAGGGAAACACCAACAGAAAATCAGAGGCATCCCCCAGAGTTTTGACTCTGTAAGAGACTGTGTAGTGTGGAAAAGGGAGCCCTAATAATTGAAATAAAAATGGCCTGCCACATGGGAAAGAAAAGACTTTAAGATTTAAAGTTAAGTTGATTTAAAGAAGACAGAGGAGCCAGGTGCAATGGTGCATGCCTGTAATCCCAGCAGCCTGGGAGGCTGAGGCAGGAGGATCATAAGTTCAAAGCCAGCCTCAGCAAAAGTGAGGTGCTAAGCAACTCAGTGAGACCCTGTCTCTAAATAAAATATAAAATAGGGTTGGGGATGTGGCTCAGTGGTCAAGTTAGTTCAATTCTCAGTACTATACGCACCCCACCAAAAAAAAAGGCAAAGGAACAGGCATTTTGCAAGCCTTTGTGGAACCTAGAAATGATAAATAAAATTTCAAAATAATTTTTAATGCCTCAAGGACTAGATGAAGGACTTCATCTCTAAGCTTTCAAACTACAGACATTGTAGTTTAGAGTCAAGGGAGAGATGGGGAGAGAAAATTGTCATCTATCAACTATTTTTTTTTCAGTGTTTATGACTGCTTTGTACTACAGTGGTAACCCTCTAGCCAAATCTGAACTTAAAAGAGACTCATCTTTTTCATGAGGAAAAAACTCAAAATTACTTAGTTTTCTGAAAAATCTAGTCTTTCAACCTGGATAATATCTAGGCTGAAAAGAATGTATTATCCTTCTCTGGTTTAGTTTTGCTCATTTACAGAGTAATTTTTATTTTGGTAGGCCTTTCTGACACTGTGATACTGTAGCTGAATGTTCCTATCAGTCTGGTTACCAGATTGAAGATTTATATTGGGAAGTGCTATCTAGGGCTTCCAGATGGCAAAAGGCCAGATAAATGGCCTTTGCTGTGAAACAGAAACACATACTCTCAACTTCCCCACTTGGTTGAATACATCCCCACTTGACTATAATGAGCAAGCTCCATTTGTTTAATGAAGCATTCATATGATAAAACTGGCTAAATCAACAAGTAGAGTTATTTATGAACAAATAAAGCCATCTGAAACCATCAGGAAGGATGTTATATTCTGAAACCAATTCTTTTTAAAAATGGCTCAACTAAAATGCTTTACTCTTATTCACCAATAATAGTGCCTCCTAAACTGATTGCTATTTTTTAAAAATTTCTTGTTTTTCTGGATATGTTTGCGCCAGTACTATGTTTAACTTTTAACTAGTTTAAAGTATTCTTAGGGGTATACAATATGAAAAAGTAAGAGATTTGAAATGTGGAAATGGGGAGCTTGGTTATCCTTTGAGAAGCTCTTTGAAATCTAGAAATGTGGAGAAAGATACTATGGCATTATAACCTGGCCCTGACAATGTATCCAAGTACTTCCCATAGCCTCCCAAACCCTGCTGAATCTGAGAGTCGCCTCTCTTTTCAGCCAGTCTTATGGCACTTTCTCCCACGGTGAATTTTTGTCAGGTTCAGCAATTCACTGGGCACTTTCCACCCTCTCTCTCTCTCTCTCTCTC
>JAJEJO010001300.1:335229-404704 GCA_020662805.1 Glaucomys volans
ACACACACACACACACACATCCTAACTCAGACCCATTCTTCAGACTTTGAAATCCTGCTGATCTCTAGAGCAGGTTATGCCTCCCTTTGAAATGTTCCCATGGGCAGCCTGTTCTTGAAACCACCCATCATGACACTTCAAATTCTTACAGAATAGGTCTTTCTCAGATTCTCAGGTAGAAACTATATGCCCCGGTTCTAGCATAGAAAGGTCATAATATGATACATGTCATGATGATATTTATCAAGAACCTCTAGGCTATGTCCTGTTATAAGCACTTTATTATGAAGCTTAGCAAGAAACAAGACTTGGAGCTGGTATGATAATTAATCATATTTTACACAAGAGGACACCAAGGCCCAAAGAGGCAGCTGGGTCTCACAGTGAAATGTCAATCCAGGCTTTTCCTAACTGCTACCCCATACAGCCTCCTAGTAATGGTGAAAAGAAACTTGGAATTCAGATACAGCAACCAAGTTACTGTATTCTTGACATGGTATTTAAACCCTCTGAGCCTTAGTTTTTTGGCATTTTTTAAGCAAAGGGATAAAAATATCTACCCCACAGAATCATTTTGAAAAAGAGTACATTAAACTGCCTGGCACAAAGGAGGTTTTTAATAAATGGTAATAGAATCTGATCTCAGAAAAATAACCTCAAGTTATAAGCAGTAAGACTTACGTGAGTAGACTCATAATTGTCAGAGTTGCATGAAATGTTTCAAGAAAATTATGGTCACACTTGTATTTTGATATCTATAGCTGGTATTTTTATTATTATTAAAAGACACATAAAGTTAATCATAAACACATGTTAAGAAAAAGCTTATTTTGGTATATCACATTTCTATACCCTCCATTCTAAAAGCAAAAAGTGAAAAGATTGAATACTCTTATGAGAAAGCAATAGTGAAATTCAAAAATGAAATGCAAAGGAAACTCAGAAAAGAAACACTACAAAACAAAAATTTGTAGGAAATAAAAAGATAAATCTAAATGAAACTAAAAGTAGTGAAGAAAGAAAAGGCAAGAAAAAAGTGGGGGAAGGAAATGTAGCTAGAAGCACTGTATTGTTGACAGCATCTAATCTACTGATTAATGTTATTTCTAAGCAGATTAGCCAAATCCCAACTGTTCTACGTCGGGTTCTTTCTCTAAGCTTTTCCTCCCTCATAAAGACAAATAGAAAATAAATAATTTAAACAGATGAATAAAACAGAAGAGAAAACACCTACACAAAAGAAAAATGTCCTGGACTGACAATCCACCCTTCTGTCCTTTTATTCTATATACACACTAAAATGATGAAAGAGAGAAAGCCTAAAAGGAGTAAAAGAGAATTAGTTCTTCTGTGTAATTTTTTAAGAACAGCATCAAGCCATCCTTCCTCCAGCAATAGGTGCTGGAGTACTGAATATCAATCACAGGAGGTGGGGTGCATAAAAAGAAATGGTGTAGTGGGGACTGTTATTTCTGTCCAGATACAGATAAGAAATTTTTATCCTTTTATGCTTTTCTTTATCATAATCTTCTCTATAGCAAACAGAACCACGGTGGCAAGAAATGTAACAGAAGATCAAAAATACACAATTTATGTAACACACAACAAATATACAAGAGATACAAGCCGATCTTTTCATTCCCTACTAATTTTTTAATGTTTCTTTTCTGTTTTGTTCTTTCCCTTTATTTTTAAATGCACTTAATTATTTTAAGGAATGGGCAAGGAACTGATGTCTGAACAGGGAAAGTTGTATACATGGTGGTGGTAGATCCTGCACAACTGCTGAATTCAGACATGGGAGGAAAATCACACATTCCTTCTGAAATCTAATATTGTAGAAGACTAACCAGTAAAAGACAGAATTAGCGTAGTATTCATTGTGGATTTTTTTGTTGTTTGTTTTCTGTGGTATGGGGAATTGAACCCAGGGGTGCTATACCTCTGAGCAACATACCCAGATCTTTTTGTTGTTTTTGTTTGGTTTTTGATATATATTTTTTAATTGTCAGTGGACATTTATTTATATGCAGTGCTGCGAATTGAACCCAGTGCCTTACACATGCTAGGCAAGTGCTCTATCACTGAGCCACAACCCTAGCCCTTTTTTATTTTGAAACAGTATCTCTCTAAGTTGCCCATCTGGCCTTGAACATATGATCCTCATGCCTCAGCCTCCTGAGTAGCTGGGTTTACAAGTGGGCACATGATGTCCAGCTAGTATAATTCTTATTTTCTTACAGCACTTAAATTTCGAACACTTATAGCATTTTACAGAAAATTTAGTCTCAAAGATGAGCCTATTTTACTACAAAAAGAAAAAGTAGTCTTTTAAGGCCTAACAGATTTCAGTGTTTGGTCCAGAGGAAAGAGTTTGAATACCTAACAAATGCAACATTTATGTTAGAGGACTGTGAATTTCTGTCCCTTGTACACCATACTGCTTCACAGCCCAATTAGTGCTTCTCTAGAGTTTAAAACTAGAAACAGTCACCAGTGACAAGAATACTATGCAAGGTAAGGCAACAGAGGAGCACAGTCATTCTGAGTACTATTTAACTGCTTGATTAACACATGTGCACAAAACATAAGGTTTCTGCACAAAAAGGTTCTGCGACAAAGTAGCTGTGGGAAGCACAATTTCACAGGAAGAGCACTCTCACAGCACTACCTTACAGAAAATAAAACAAATCACCTAGGGTTGAGATGACAGTGACAACATTAAATGAATGCATGTCTTCTTTGAGACTTGCTCTGGGAAGGGACAGACTATTACAGATCTCTTCATTGCCTCTATTTCTGATCTCTAGGCCCAATGTCCATCTCAGAAGGTGCTACATACCTGTCAGAAGCCTACAGTAGAATCCAGAAGGCCTCCCAGTAGAGGACTTTCAGAAATTCACTGATGAAATGTTATTTACCATATACTATGGCAACCTAGGTTTCCTCACTACATGATGTGGTTTTATTATGGGTTCAGCTGATATATTTATGTCTGATATTTGGATTTTACAGGAAGTTATATTTTTTCCATTTGAATAATTAAATATTTTATTATTTAAAAATTAATAGGTTCATGATAAAAATAATATGAGGTCAACAATAAAGTCATAAAAATATTTTTAGATGGTCCTTAAAACTATTTAAAAGGTGTTCAGTAATGATTTCAATTACATAGAGATGTCATTTCTTATCTCCGAAACTGATTAAATAAAAATTATTACAATTATTGGCAAAGCTGAGGTACTTCATGCACACCTTGTGGTAATATAAATTAGAAAACTCTTATGAAGGCACATTTTGCAAAACGTAATAAATATACAGATGGGCTTAGGGTCTGGTCTATGTCTAGAGGTTTGTCATGAAGACTTAGTTCAATAATATAAAAAATATATCTATGCAAAATATTCATAGCAGTAAAGTTCATAATTCCAATATGCTGTAAACAACTTAAATGCCCAAATGTAGAAGAGTAGTTGAAAAACTTTAATCCAACCACATAGTGGGGTAATGTCTAGCTATTAAACAAGATCTTTACTACCTGAATGGAATTAATTTCCAGACTATTATTAAATACAGTAAGCTAACTGCAATGGAATATCTATACTGTGCTCTTTTTGTACAGATAAGGAAAAAATATGTACATAGATACACACAGAAAGAATAAATCAAATTGATGAGACTGATTATCTACAGGGGTGGGTAAGTGGAACATGGTAGAAGAGGGTAGAAGCAATAAAGAAAAAGTAACAGGGAAAAGGTATGATAGCTATCTGAACATACACTACATACACTATCATTTGGGATTATATGAATTACTCATACACTCACACACTCAAAAATAGGATAAATCAAATCAGTCAAGATATGTGATAGTGGGCTTACCTAAGCAACTTTGAGCATATTTGAGCATAAATATGAGTTACTGCTCTCAGACTAAAGATAAAAGTAACCAGACAAATGGTGAATCAGAGTTAATACATTCCTGTCTTCTTTCATTTTTCATAAGCATTTTTTATTGTTTATTCTTGGTTTTAACAGTCAAATTGTATTAAAAAAATTAAGTAACTTTCTGAGAATTTTAGAGCTGAAAAAATACAATAATTTAGTTCTTTCACAATTATAACCCTGAATAGTTTATTCAATATACATTTTTTAAGTATTTAATACAAAATAGCCCCCCAGTTATACAGAGTAAATCTAACAGAAATCAAGGAATAGCAAATGTGTTCAGTGAGTTTAAATTATATTTAGGAAGAAAAACATGCAAATGTAATTTCAGGGTAGAAAACTAATGTGGAAAAAAAACACGTGAGAAATCTTCATTAAAAATGTTTACATGTACTTGTGCATAATGAGCCAAAGGAAGTTACATTGTATGGTTGCCTTTACTAAAATAAAGGGATGAAATAGGCAATGAAGGCTCACAATGGGTTAGGGGGAGAAGATAGTTGGCTATCAGGTATAGCATTAACACCTTAATAGGAAATAATATACTTCAGTGTTTTCAGGAATGGGCAGAGAACTGACCCCTGAGCACTAATGATTGTGTGAGGTAGTTTGGGGGAGGGAAGAGGAAGAAAAAGAAGACAATAGCTGGGCACTGGGGCCTTGGAGCACAGAAGGCATCATAGTCTTTATGCCCCCACCTAGTCCACAAGTTCATATGGGCTCTGGTCGATCCAGTTGTTCATCTGGCAGTCAACCATATGCCAGGCATTGGTAACAGTGCAAACCTGAGAGATGCAGATACTACTTTCATGTAACTTAGAGCCTAACGGAAATCAACTGTTCGTCAAGTAAACACATAGAAATTAATGTTATGCAGAAAGTAACACACATTTTCCCTCTTTTTCCAAATGAAGTATTCTGACTGTAAAGTTTGGTTATAATTTGAGGGATATTTCACTGGTAAGTATGTCTACTTTTAGAACCAGTGACCTGTCAACAAACTGCTGAGTCCTCCCATCCTGGGAAATATAACATGGAATCATGGCCAGCTAGTGATCCCTGACCTACCCACAAGGGCCTGCTGAGGGAACTGGAGGAGACAACCCTCTCCAAGGAGTCCAAGGACTCTGTAATCCAAGGCACAGAGAGCCTGTGGACTTCCTCTCTGATTATCCAGCCCTGCCAATGAGGCTTGAGTTCCACAGGGGATTTCACTTGAATTTTGAAGAAACTTGGTCCTCAGAGAGGCTGGTAGAGGGATGTTTTCTTTGGTATGAGAAAAGTTGACAGTGAACTAGACACCAAGCAGGACAGACAAAATCTTCTATACAGCTGCCACCTCTCTGCAAAAATTTAGCTACTCCTCTGATAATCTGACTGATGGTTTGAGAGTGAAACTTCTCCAGGTCTACTCCAGTCACAATGAAAAATACAACATACAGTGAAATGTGTGCTTCCACCAACTTCTGAGTTAAAGGTCTGGAAAAATTAAAGAACTATCAGATCCCAGATTCTGTGACTACTTAACCAATATTAATATGTTCCTTCCACACAATTTTATGTTATTCTCCTATTTTCTCCCTCCCAAAACATTTTCCACTTGGAGAAGCAGTGGCAGTCCTGTCTAGGAAAGGTGCTAACTGTACGTTTCCTTTGCATATGCATATCATCTAATGTACTGAACTCAAGGACAATCCCCAGCACCCTATGAACTACAGAGTCTCACAACACTCCAGTGTAATCCTTTACATGACTCCACAGCTCTTCAGAATGGTCTGTGGTTTTGGTATTTGGCCAAAGAGACTAGTAGGTGCAAAATGGCTTGCAACTAATTAACTAGCAATCATGGAAGCATCTAATCCAAGTGTGTATGTACAATCTGAAGATTTTGAGATTAAAATCAGTTATCATGTTAAGTACCAACAATTAATAAAATTTCACAAGAAAGTAACTATTGAGGTCAGGATTATAAGACAGACAAAAGAAAGAGAAAGTAATTTCTCTTTAATTAATAAAATATCACAAGAAAGTAGCTACTGAGGTCAGGATTATAAGACAGACAAAAGAAAGAGGAAAGAAGGAAAGGAAGGAAGGAGAGGGAAAGAGGGAAGAGAGGGTGGGAAAATATGATAGCTATCCTTCTCAACCCAATTTCCTGATGAGAATATCATCAAGGTAACCACCTGATTTCTTTGCCTGCACCTCTACCCTTGAAGCTAGATTGCAATGAAGAATACCACCTCATCCTCAACAGAGCTGATTAATAAATAGGAAAATGATATTGAAGTTAGAAGTCTACCAGTTCACAAACTGAGTAATCCACCCCCCAAATGTATCTACTATAGTACTATAAGAACTATAAGACATGTGAATGTGTGAATACATATGTGTGCATATATATATGTTGTACATACAGTGTGTAGTAATATACACATTATGTTATATTCATAAAATACTGACAAAACAGAAATACCTGAAGGAAGTGAGCTGAATCAGATAAGTATCTTTGTTTAAAGTTCACCAGTCATTTCAATGAAAACAATTGTTTCCTATTTTTTAATTAGGAGTTGGTAAAGATAGTCTTCTCTAGATGCTCACATGCTAACATCTAGTAGCAAGTGCCATTAAACATAACTCTATCTGTGCTGGATCTGTAATTGAGATAGCAATATGCCTAAAAAAAAAACCACTCAGGCAATATCCATGAGTTTTGACAGGAGGAGAAGTGACACTCTCCCACCAGGGCATCAGTAAAGTGGTGCTTTCAGGGAGGTTGCATTTAAAGAAAAGTGTGGTATGCAATTATTCAGTTTCTCAATGCTGTGAACCAGAACTTTTTCAAAAGACCATCTAAATTTCCTAGATTGTATCAATCTTACCTTCCGTACCACTTTTCATTTCCAAGTCAAATTCAGTTTGAGGTAACTTGGGATAGCATATCCACCTACAGTGAATTTTCTCTTTGTAAGAGTATCAGATCCCCATACTGTTCAGAAATCAAGTCAGTGATCAGATGGCTTTTGGTGTTGTTGCCCTCCTGTCCTTTCATTAGCTTTAAAGTTTTAAAAGTCTGTTTGAAAGTAGTTACTTTGGATAGCTTTGAGCACCATTCTTAAGATTGCCTTTAGAATAAACCTATTGCATGATCTTTTGATTTTCATATAAAAACAAAGTTTTAAGGTAAATTCCAGGTACTAGGTATTCCCCCCGTGAGCGCGTGCACACACACACACACACACACACACACACTCAATTTGCAGCTTTTCAATTTGGAAAGTGACTTTAAATATCATCTACTATGATCCTTGTATGTCACCCATGAAAAAACTTGGGCAACAAAAGGAAAATCATTTGTCTGAAATCAGCATCAGTTCTTAATTTTTAACTGAGTATTATTTCCATGGTATCCGATGTGTAACCCAAAAGTCAGAAATTTAAATACCCAGGAATAAATTTCAAGGATGTATTAATAGGAAGTTTTAAATCTCTGTCTCTTTGTATGTTCACTATTATTTATTACATTACTTACTTGGCCATGTACCAAATGGTAGACGATAGAGATTATGAAATGAATCAGGTTTATATTCCAGTAAATTATACCTTCTTGGAGAAAACACAACATACAAAAAAATAAATACATACAAAAAAAATAAATAACGCCAGAAATGGTATGAGGGCAAGTAAAGAACTTTTTCGTTTAAGAAACTTCTTTAAAAGACAGCTGTTTAAAGCAAAATAATAAAAAAATGTAATGTGTAATATATTTGCAATGTTGTAAGAGATATGAAAATGGTAGTACAAAGTACAGGAAAGCGCCCAGTGAAAATACATTGTATGGGTTGGGTTGTGGCTCCATGGTAGAGCACTTGCTTTGCACATGTGAGGCACTGGGTTCGATCCTCAACATAATAAATAAATAAATAAATAAATAAATAAATAAATAAATAAATGTATTGTGTTCATCTACAACTAAAAAATTGTATTAAAAAATACACTGTTGCCAGACCTTTGTATTATAAAGTAGCCTAATATGAGCCTGCCTACATTATGATAGACAAAGGATATATATTGTAATCTCTCCAACAAGCACCTAAACATAGATATAGCCAAAAGAGTCAGCAGAGTATATAAAATGGAAAACTAAAAAGATATTCAGTTAATTAAAAAATTGAGAGTTGGTTTTAGATTATTAGGTTAGGGCCCAGTGTTGCCTTTACTCTAGGGCTAGAATAGCCCTATTATTAAGGTATGGCTATTATGGGGTCTTGATTAAATATCTGGTATGTTCAACAAAGAACTAAGAAAGAATTAAAACAGGAACAAAGATCAAATAGAATGAACAAAAAATAAGGTGGTACTCTGAAACCCAATGGTATTAATGATAGTATTAACTCTATACTTCAGTATAAAGCAGATACTGTCAGTCTTTATAAAAAAGCAAGAACATACTCTCTATATGAACAGACTAAAATAAACAATTTTACAACAAACATACAATTATGAGAAGCATACTTTATATATCAGCAGACAGGTTTAAGAAAGTAGAAGAAAAGATATACCATGAAAATATTAACCATAAGAAATTTTGAGTGGTTACATTAATATCAGATAAAATCTATTTCAAGACAAGGATAAAAAGGGAAATTTTGTAATATTAAAAAGAGCAATTTGTTAAAAAGAAATAATCCTAAATGCTAGATACCTAATAAGAGAACTTCAAAATATATGAAGCAAAAACTGGCAGAACTAAGGGAAGAAATAAACAAATACACAATTACAGTTTAACATTTTAATATTCTGTCTCTCAATAATTGATAGTATAAGTACACAATCAATAAGTATACAGACGATGCAAATAACAAAATTAACCACCTTGATCTAATTGACATTTATAAAACCTACCCCTAAAACATTCAAATTCACAGGGAATATTCACCAAAATACACCTATGCTAGATTATAAACAAGTCTCATTATTTTTAAAAAGTAACATCATGAGTCTCAGAGGAAATAAATTCAAAATCAGTAACAAAGAGACATTTAGAAAATCACCAAACAATTGGAAATTGTGCAACACTTCTAAATTGCCCTTGAGTCAAGGGCAAATTCACAAGTAACGTTTGAAAATATTTATGTTATGATCACTTTGTCAGAGATGAAATGGACTCACAGACACATAGTCAAAATTTGGTTCAGATATTGAGATTAATGACCACACATACACCAAGAAGGTAGAAGAATTCATTATGCACATAATGAGGGTTTCTGAGGAAAGCAAGTCAGGTTCCTAAGCAGGTCTAAAAATGGATTGAGAGAGCAGGGAAGAGGCTGGTGTGGCTCTGACTGTGGTTAGAGGGTAGTCTTAGAGGGAGGGTTCCCACACACATGAGCCAGATGTGGGTAGTTTGGACTTCATACCACTACTGAAGAATGAAGTACCCAGACACTCTTAGCTTTCCAGATGGGGGCAGAAGGGAAAAAGGAATGGT
The DNA here is from genome assembly GCA_020662805.1 of Glaucomys volans. Lineage (NCBI taxonomy): Eukaryota > Metazoa > Chordata > Mammalia > Rodentia > Sciuridae > Glaucomys > Glaucomys volans. The sequence continues at coordinate 344,669 of JAJEJO010001300.1, forward strand.
GAGGCTTGAGAAAGCTATCAGAAAACATCAAATATGAAGACAGATAATTTATTAAAATTTGTCCCTTGAAGTCTGATGACCAAAATACAGCACGTTTCATTTATTTGAACTTGAACTTGTTTAACCCATTATGAGGTTCTAGGAGCCCTATAACCTGTAGACAGTAAAAGAGGTAAAAATTCTGTTGAATGAAAGTTCAAAAATCAGTATAATGTATTTTGAAAAGTTAAATGAGTGCCCCAGTCACTATCAAGAGTGTCTGAAATCCTAAGGGGATAAAGAAACCTCGTATTGTAAGTAACAACAGTATATGCAGAGACATGTATAAACTTGATTTATATTCTGGGCCTCTATGAGGCAAGAGTTTCCAAGAGTTATTTACAACAAATGATACAACCTCATTATTGCTGCCACTGACCAAACACAATTAGACTATAGGCAACAGCTCCCAAGAATCTGTGAAAATATATAGGTGGAGTTAAATGTCAACCAGGGCATCTGGCGCTAAGATGACTCTCTAAAATTAGTAGCTTTGATTGCTCATTGGATAACATCCGTGATTAGGGACATCCCAGTGAAGGGGTAAAAAACAACCATACTCCAGTGAGTCACACTACATGGTGATGACTGCTGGTGATGTATAGGTGGCACTGCCATCCATACAATAGACGAATGCTCTCTGCTATTTACTCAGTTGATCCCAAGGAACCACAAGTAGTCAAAGGGTGTGGGAGAGGAAGGGTCACCCTGGAGCATCTGGCAAGGGACTGAGGGCAGGGGAGGCCACCACCTCCAGCACATAGTATCCACCAGAGAGCCCAGGTTTGGCTGTGTTTTACAGGTAATATTTCATTCAAACAAGTAAGCCTCAGTGGCCATGCCACGCTTGCAGAGTGCTGGTTCCATTACCCAAGGCATAATGAACAGCTGGGTACAGGGGGTGATGGACTCAAGACCTCTGTGTACTTCTCTTTCCAGGAGATTCCAGTATATAGCCAGCAAATGCCACTCTGATGGCAAATAGTGTGGAGAACAGGTTTGTGCATCAAAAGCCTATAGACAATTTCTGGCCAAAATACTTGGTCTAGAAATACTAGGAGGCATGATAGGAAGTCAACAAAGCTTCTGTGCTTTGGGTGGGAAGGGGACCACTAATGGGAGGGCATAATATTGTAATCTGGACAGATTCTAGAGCCTTTAGTTGTAGGAGGCCCCATTAAAGACAGACTGGTTTGCAACCAACATCATAAATTGACTTAAGTAAAACTCATTATAAAAAATAAATAAAATAATAAAAAATTGTGCCTTTAAAACTCATATGAAAGAGATGTAGTCTATTTTAATGTGTGTGGGTACTTAAAGGGCCATTAAGCTATTTCTTGATAGCATCAGGGATGCAGGGGCTCTCAACCTACCAAATAATTTTCAGTACTTTAACCAAGGCAAATAGCCATGTGTTATGTGTGGGGTGATAGAGCATTTTTGTAAGCATTACTTTATTTTGCATAGGTGTGTCAAATGAATCTCCCTGGAAGAAGACACACTAGTGTGATGTCATGTCTGTGTTTCTCGAGAAAGCTGGGTGTGCTTGAGATCTTGCAGCAAAGATCTGTGTGTGTGAGAACAAGGTTACCTAGACATGCCGGGATAAGGGTGAACACCAGCTAGGAAAAGATGCACTGTGACCTGTCAAAGATGAAGGAAAATAGCAGCTGCAAGTCTGCTGAAATTGGCATAGAACAAAACACATGAACCAAATCTATAAATGCCAAGTATTATACATTGTTGACTGGATGGAATCAATAGTTTCATTAATATTGAGAATGAGTACCTTAACGAATAGGATCACACCATTAAGATCATGATTATTTAATTGTGAACCCCTTTTTATTCTTTCCAACTCTGAAGGCAGGTAAAGCAAGCAATTAAATAGGGATATTATCCCTTCTCTAAATAGGTCTTATCTAAGAGTATGAATTCTTGAAGGTCTGTTTTAATTTATAATGAGCAATAATAACTAGTTTAATCAGGAGTGGGGAGGGGGTCAAAGGAGTCTTATTTTGCCAAGCCGATTATAAATACAAAAGACATATGATACTATAGGATAATAAATTCTATGATTATGGGGAACTTAGGCAAAGCAATAGTTCTAGTGGTTAGGGTAAGACATAACTATTTGTTCTCTATTTTATATCTGGCTACTTTCCTAAGCATTTAGTGTGTACCTTACTAACATCAGTAAGATTTCTATATGTAAGGCTAACTTTTTAAATTTTACTGACCTGTAATTTGAACCTTAGCATCAATTAAGGCCATGAAGGTACATTTCAACAGATAGTATCAATTCAGAACCTAAATGGTAGAGATGCAAAAGTCAGTCAGTACCTTCTTATCTTTTTGTTTATATAAATTATTTTAGCAATTTTTAGATTTTGAATCAGTCCAAATTATGGACCTCTCTTTCAATTTGTTTCTTCTCCCTACATCCAAGTACATTTTTCTTCAGTTGTTTTGGGGTTTTTATCTTGTTTAGTTTAATAATTACCAGATGCCCTGCTTATATTTCTAATTTACTTCTTCCAAAAGGCCTCAAGTCAGTATTATGAGGGTTAGAGGCCTTCCCCATGGTAGTGATGCCTTCTTGGGTCAGCTCAGAATTAATTCCTTGGCTGTGCAATGGAGTACTATGCGTGTTTTTCCTTATAACCCTGACATATTTGAGATGCAGCTAAAGTGGTGCTTAATAGGAAATGTATAGTTCTAAATGTTTACATTATAAAATTATATAATAGAGCAAATAAAATTTTAAATCCTTATAATCAATAAGCAAAATTAAAAGATAAATGTTCTTCAAACTGATGGATTGGCAAAAAAGACTAATTACCAAAAGTAAACAAGTCTAATATATTAAAAATAAAAGGAGCTATAATTTCATTTTAATGCAAAATTTTTGAAGTATAATAGACATCAAATAAACACACACTCAAGTATATGTCTCAATGTCTCGACAGTTTTTTATGAAGAACACACATAACCAGCATATAGTACAAGCATAGAAACAGAGCATTACCATAACCCCCAAAGCCCTCTGTAAGCCCCTTCTCATCACTACCTTCCATCATCTATGGAAACCTACAAACATGCAAACATACTATGAAAGAGCTTTGAAATGATAAAATGTAAGGAATCTTACCAGAGTTATATGAGATTATTTCTTTTTTGCAACACAGAGTCTGGAACAAATCAGATAAAGGATATTTTATCACCTTTGCCTTCTGAAGTTACCAAAAGAACTCAAGAACATCATGTTAAATTAAATAAGCCAGGCACAGAGGACATATACATGATCTCACTTATATGTGAAATTTAAAAAAGTTTTCCTAATAGAAGTAGAAAGTAGAATGGTAGCTACCAGAAGCTGAGGTGGTTACTTGGAGAAGGTTAGAGAGATGTTGATCAAAAGATATATAATTACAGTTAGGAGGAATCATTCAAGAGATCTATTGTACAGCATGGTGACTATAGTTAATGATGATATATTATCTTCCTAAAATTACAAAGAGGAGATATTGAGGATTCTCATCATGCAAACAGAAATAACTATGTGAGGTAATGCATTTGTTAACTAACTAGACTTAAGCATTTCACTATGTGTGTATGTGTATATTCAAAATGTACTGGATAAATATATACAATTTAAAAAATATTCAAGAAATTCAGAATCATGAAAAGGAAAAGTAGGGGAGTCCTTATATGGGGGAAATCTGCTGGGTCAGGACAGGTTTCAAGAGTTGTTTGTGTGAAGACTTGTGATAACAAGAGATAACTCCGAGATAACTGGGTATGAAAGCAGTACTCTGAGCCCTAAAACACCAGAACTGAGGCTTTCACAAAATGGGAGCTGGAGGTACTTTTAGTATCTTTTAAGCAGTGCCTTAGGTGACCAGAAACTCAAGAGTAAAGGAAGTCTATGTGCTGAATTCTGGTCTGGAAAACTGATTGGTGGTCAATGAGGAGGATCAGTGCTGGGCATCACACTACATACAGCCACTGGTTCTATTCTTTGGTATAAACTTGGGGAGTTATCCTGATTTCCTCAACTGTAAGAACCTTTAAAAGCAAGACTTACTCTCAAAAGTACTGAAAATGTTAAGAAAGATAAAGCAAAAATGTCTTGGTAAACTTGATAACAATAACTCTGATATGAAAAGGTCTACTCTCTGGCCCGCTGCCCAACTAGGGCAGATCAGGGAATATGGGTCACAAGGTGCACCAGAGTCAAGGGAAAATGTCAATGCTATCAAGAGTACCTGTCCTGAGAAACCAAGAAGAGAAAAACAAATATTTACCATCCTTATATAGAAACAAAAAGCCAAAAGCTATTTTGTTACTATTATTCATGTTACTGTTACTATTATTCATGTGCCCTCAATGGGGTTGCTTTGGCCACTTTGTTGTAGGGGGTTAGTTATACTCTGCCTCAGAGATGCCCAGAAGCTGAAAAAGCCCTATAAGCAATTTGTCAATTCACACCACTGGAAAGAAATCCAACACACATACACAGACACAAAAACAGATGAATACCATTTTGAGAATTATGAAAGATTCTCTTGAAAATTAAGCCCACTCATCTAACATCTAGGAGGCTTTTATATTGATGCATACCTAACTGAAATGTGATGAAACCTGGGCCTGAGATCAATTATCCTTCTTCATGAGGATACTAAGCATTTTACTTTCCCATATATTATCCCCAACACTCTTGTGAGGTCAGTGGGCACTGGTATGTCATCTTCATTTTACACATTGAGAAAGTCAGAAACAGAGAGATAAAGTAGCTTGAATACATAATTCAAAGAATTTGTCAAAGCCAAAAAGTAAAATTCAAGTCTTGTGATGTTCATTCTCTTTCCATCATAAAACGCTGTCCCAAGAGAAAGGATTAAGCAAAAGGCAGAACCAGGTAGGTCAAAATGCCTCTGCATACTTCACCTCTGGGAGAAGAGATGCATTCACTCTAATGTGAGAATAATATCTGAAATTAACTCACAATAAAAATTGGCCTTAATCCTCAAGTCCAAGGCCTAGAATAAATTAAGTTGAAGACAGGAAGAAACAATGCAAAAGTTCAATAAAGAGGAAATATAAAGAGTTAACCCTATGTTCATTTGAGACAGAAATGGAAGTATAAATTTGTTAAGGTGAAATAAGTCATTCCCCCTGTCATATATATGACCTGATGCTATCAGCTCTGTCTAAAGGCACTGGCACACACATGTTTCCTCTGTTCCTTAATGTTGTCTCTTTTTTAAGGAGTCGTGCATGGCTCCATCATGAATAGCAATGGAGACAAATCTGTCTCTCTGCTAACATGAAAAACCCTTACAAGATCTGATCTGTCATATCACCAGATCTCTAGCTCACACATAACTTATTAACATAATAAAAACTCTTAAAATCACATTAAATGATCAGAAGTGTTATTCCCAATATAAATTATAACGTTATTCTAGTGACAGCAGATGATTGCCACCATAAGATAGAGCATTACTATAACTCAATAAAAAATTTTATAATGGTTTAGATATGATGCCCAAAAGGTCATGTAGGAGACAATGCAAGAATATCATAAATGAAATAATTTGATTATAAGAGCTGTTAACGTAATCAGTGGATTAGCCCATTTGAATGGATTAACTGGGTGCTAACTGTAGACACATTGGATATGGGCACACTGGGTATGGCTGAAGGTAGTAGGTCACTATGGGCATGACTGTGGGGTTTATATCTTGTCCCTGGCACCTCACTCTTTCTCTGCACTCCCTGGCTGTCATGAACCGAACAGCAATCCTCCACCATGCCTTTCTACCACGATGTTCTGTCTCATGTGGGCCCACAGCAGTGTGGAATCAGCCAATCACAGACTGAACCTCTGATACTGTGAACCAAAATAAACTCTTCCTCCTCTAAGTTGTTCTTGTCAGGTCTTTTGATCACAGAGATGAAAATCTGACTAAAACAGGTAATATGAATGCTAAAGGATAATGTAATTTTCTTAATGCATAAAAAGTACACACATTCAAACACATACATTACCCTAATTCAACTTCCTCCTTCATGCTTGGAAAGGTACCAATAATATATCTTCTGAAGTTTTTGGAGGAAAATCACCTTTCCTGTTCTCATATGAAATTTTGTCCTCAAACTGGAAATTGATCTAAAGCCAGTACATTCACCAAAGAGATTTCTTTTAAAAAAAAAAAAAAAAAAAAAAAAAAAGGAAGGAAGGAAGGACAGACAAACTGCTGCTAGAGAGTGGATTAACTGCAGTAGTGTGAACTAATCCCACAATACTGTGTGATACTGTTATAATGGCTCTAGCTTGATTACTTTTCATTGAGATACATACAAGTGGACAGAAAGTAATGATGAATAGTTTCATAAGCCATTAGATTGAATCTATCTAATGGAACTATATGTAATTATATAGTCTTCTATATGTATACCATCCAATATGGTAGCCATTAGCACCTGAGTTGTAATTAATATGACCGAGGAACTGAATTTTCATTTTAATTAATTAAAATTTAAATGTCCACATGTGGCTAATGTTTAGCATACTGAATAGCATAACTATAGAGACTTAATCTTTTACAGGGATAAATGATCATGCATGTATCCCCTATACCATAATTTACAACTGGTAATGCATAAACAAAAACTTGACTGACAAATGAGTATGATTTGGAGATAATAATATAGTATTTTTGCTTTTAAACTAAATTAAATACTTATAGACAGGATATTCCCCAGTTAACCACTACATCTAACATTTTCTGATTCCCCCCCCACACACATACACACACATTCACATACATACACACACAAACATTTGAGTTTTGTACTGTTACAAAATGCAGTGCTATTATATGTCAGATTTCTTTTCACAAAACATCATTTCATGTAAACTTCAAGTGATGTTTCTTTTTAAAATACTAACAACAGTTCTAATAATATCTATATTGCTTTACTGAGCACTTGTTAGGTGGTAAGAATCATTCTAAGTTCTTTACTTGTATTAAATCAATCTTAACCTTTATGTAAGATAGGTACTATTATTATATGCTATTATCTCTGTTTTGCAAATAAAGAAATTGAGACAGAGGATTAATTTGCCAAATTATTGCTAATAAATTACAAACCAATATATTTTCAAACTTTCTTTAGAGCAGTTCCAGGTCCATAGCAAACTTGAGGGGCGACACTGAGATTTCCCATATATTAACTACCATCCATATATACAGACTCTTCCATCGTCAACATCCCTACCAGAGTGGTACAGTTGTTGCATGAAGAACCTACTTTAACACTCATTATCATCAAAAGTCCATAGTTTATATTAGGGTGCACACCCACCACTGTACTTCCTATGGACTGGACAAATGTATAAGGATATGTATCCACCATTATAGTATCTGTCTCAGTCCATCTGGCTTCTGTAACAAAATACTTCCAAGTCTAGTTAATCAGTTTTCTTTCATCAATGCTGCTTTTGGTGTTATATTTTAAAAAGTCATTTCCAAACAAGATTATCTAGATTTTTCCCATTATCTTTTAGTATTACAGTTCTATGTTTTACACTGAGGTCTGTGATCCATTTTAACTTTATTTTGTGAAGGGTGCAATGTCTATGTCTAGATTTATTTTTTGTACATGGATATTTTGTTATTATAGCACTATTTTTAAAAGACAATTTTTTATATTTTCTTTGCTCTTTTGTCAAAGATCTGTTGCCGACATTTATGTGGGTCTATTTCTATATTCTTTATTCTGTTCCACTGATCTACTTATCTAATATTTCAATAATCACACTGACTCAATTAATATAGCTTTATAGAAAATCTTGAATTACTATCAGTCCATCAACTTTGTTCTTCTTCAATATCATGTTAGCTATTCTGATTTTTTTTCTTTTTTGCCTCTCAATATAAACTTTAGAATCAGTTTTACAGTATCTACAAAATAACTTGCTAAGATTTTGTTTGAGATTACATTGAATATATAGATCATATTGGGAACTTGAAAATGTTAAGTCTTCTATCCATTAGCATGAAACATCCTTCCACTTATTTAATTTTTTAATCATTGTTTTGTAGTTTTCCTCATATACAGATATCTATATTTCATTAGATTTATAAATAGTTATCACATTTTGGTGATGCATTATGGTTTAGATCTGGAATGTCCCCCAAGGCCTCATGTGTTGAGGGTTCAGTCCTCCATGCAACAATGCCCCAGGGGTAGGGCTTTGAGGCAATGATCATACCATGAGGGTTCTAACCTCATCAGAAAATTAATCATTTGAATGAATTCTTGAAGTGTGGTAGAAACCATGGGACTTGAGGCCTATGTGGAGGAAGAAGATCCCTTGGGCATGCCCTAGAATGGCTTATCTTCTCCCCAGCAATATCTACCACCATCTTCCTCCTCCACATTTCATGGCTGCCATGAGCTGAGCAACTTTCCTTTGCCATGCCCTTCTGCCATGATGTTCTGCCTCATCTCAGGCCCTCAGCAATGACCCATCCAACCATGGACTGAAACCTCTGGAACCATGAGCCAAAATAAATCTTTCCTCTTCTAAGTTGTTTTCCTCAGGTATCTGAGGAAACAAAAAGTTGACTAGTACAGAGTGTTAGTGTAAATGGTATTGTTTTTTATCTCACGTTATACTTGTTCATTGATAGTACGTAGAAAAGCAGTAGACTTTTGTATATCAATTTTGTATTTTGCAACATTCCTATAATTGTGTGCGTAAAGTCTTTCAGATTTTCTACATATGTGATCATGTCATCTGTGAACAAAGTTTAATTTCTTCCTTCCCAATCAATCTACTTTTTAATTTCCTTTTCTTATCTCATTTCATTTTTTAGGATTTCCAATGAAATGTTGGAATAAAATGAATGGTAAGAGGAATAAAGCCTCTCTCCTTTGACCTATATTTTAGACAGGCTCCTCCTCCATTCTTTCTGACTAGACTTGACCTTGGGCTTCCTTCTCTGTCTTTGTAGGGTCTCTTTGAACCAGAATTCACCTAAAACTGTTTAGTGAAAATACTCGACCCTTGTTATCTGACCACCCTTGATATCACCCAATAACCCTATGGAGTTGATTTAGGCAGAAACCATTATCCTTGATATTTTTTCTTAGTAACTATCCATCCACTGATCCCCACTCTGCTCCATGATTACAAATTTCCAACTGCCCCTGCCTGAGTTGAATCTAATCTCTCTCCTTCATTGCAAGGCCCATTGCAATGATCACTATATCTACTGTCATGATCACTCTGGAATAAAACTGGCCTTATTATTTTTAGTAAGAGTTTAATTTTTTTTCTTTACGAGGTGATATCTTTGCCTTATTCCTAGTTTTAGTGAAAGTTTCTAGTTTCTTGCCTTTAAGTATTATCTTAACAGTAGGAATTTTGTTGTTGTTGTTGTTGTTGTTGTTGTTGTTGTTAAGATATTTTTAAGTCAACTTTTTCACTGCTGTAACAAAAAGGCCTGACGAGAACAATTTTGGAGGAGGAAAAGTTTATTTGGGGCTCATGGTTTCAGAGGTCTCTGCCCATACGCAAATGACTTCACTGCTCTGTGCCCAAAGTGAGGCAGCACATCATGGTGGAAGGGTGTGGCAGAGGGAAGCAGCTCAGGACATGAAAATCAGGAAGCACAGAGAGAGAACTCTACTCAAGGACAAAATATAAGCTGAAAGGCACATCCACAGTGACCAGCCTACTCCAGGCACAGCCTACCTGCCTAGAGTTGCCACCAACTTAATCCATTCAAGTAGATTAATGCACTGATTGGGTTAAGGCTCTCATAACCCAATCATTTTCCCTCTGAATGTTCTTGCATTGTCACACACATGAGCTTGGGGGGACACCTTTCATATCTAAGTCATAACAGATATTCTGTGTCCAATTAAGGAAGTTGCCCTACATTACTAGTTTGCATAGTTCTATTTTTTTTTTTTTTTATCAAGACTAGGTGTTGAGTTTTGTCAAATGCCTTTTTCTGTCTATTGCTATGATCATATGACTTTTTAACCTGTTAATGTGATATATTTATTTTTGAATACTTAATCAGTTTTGCATAACTGAGCTAAATCCTACTTGGTCATGCTTTATAATACTTTCATGCACTGTTGAATTCAATCTCATACTGCTGCATTTTGTTAAGGACTTCTATGTCTATATTCATGAGAGACACAGCTGTGTCTTATTTTCTTATAGTATCTTTGTCTAGTTTGGGTACTGGAGTGATGCTGACCTTACAGAAGGAGTTAGGAAGTATTACCTCTGCTTTTATCTTTTGAAGAAGATTGTGGAGAATTGGTATAAGTCCTTCTTTAATGTTTGGTGAGATTCACCAGTGAACCTATCTGGGCCAGGTACTTTTTGCTTTGGAAGGTTACCAATAAGAGATTCATATTCATGAGGAACTGGTTCCCTTGATTACAGAGGCTGAGAAGTCCTGTTAATTGACATCAATAAGATGGATACCTGGAAAATCTGCTGTTATAATTCAGTCCTTGTCCAAAGGCTTAAAAACCAGGAAATCTGATTAGAATTGGAACCCAGTACAAGGGCAAAGATAAGATATTCCAAGATGTTCCAGCTCAAGCAATGAGGCAGGAAAAGAAATTTTAAAAAGAGTAAATTCCCCTTTACTACACCTTTTGTTCTACTGAAGCCCTCTCTGCTTGGATGAAAAGGAAGTCTACTTTATTGAATCCACTGATTGAAATGCTAATCTCATCTGGGAAAATGATCATAGACATATCCATAAAAACCATTTAATCTGGGGATTTACTTGCCATTCAAGTTAACACAGAAAATTAACCACCACAGTTATTAATTATTCATTCAATATTAATAGCTAACTTATTCAGATTGTCCATATCTTATTGTGTTGAATTTTGGCAAGTTGTTTCTTTCAAGGACTTGATCCATTTCATCTAAGCTATCAAATTTGTGCATATAGAGTTGTTCAGAATAATCCTTTGTCAGAGTCAAATTCTGAATATAAAAAATCAGTTTCCAGGGTTCACACACCTTCTTACCCACAATGCTCCCTACTCAGGCTAGCTTATTTCCCATAGTCATCACTTATTTCACAAGCAACACATTTTAAACATAATTTTCTTAACACAATTAATCCCCACTTTACCCCCTGTTTGGGGGAGGATATGTGGTTTCTACTTTGAATCAGTAGCCAACTACCAGTAGAGAAGTTCAGTGGAAAGTTTCTGGTCTAGAAACTAAATTCAAGGAATATTTAACTGGTTTAGTTACCAATTTGAGCATGGGTAAAGGAACCTTCCTTACCTCCAAGAAGGAATATCACTCTACAAATCTCTAGATTTCCTAATTTCTCGGACTGCTGAGCCTATTACATATTTTCAATTCTTTCAGGAAGACATTAGCCAAATAAGTTAGGTTTATAACCACTAAACAACCTTCCTCCTAAAATCAAAGATGCTAAATTCAAAAGTGGAACACTTAGGATTTCCTTTTTCTTCTAAATTAACACTGCTTATTCTACATGTCACTTGCAAATCATCTCTTTTCTGGTTTTCTCAGAATCACAAATGCTGATTTCAACTTCTCCACAGTATTTCACAGGAGGTGGGGAAAAAAATCAAGTTCTCACTAAACAAAAGGTTAAGGTTCAAAGTTAACCCTGCCAATAATAAATGATGTTATTGTTCTTTTAATAAAGGAAGAAGAAAAAGATATGAAAGCTAACAAATGTGGCAATGAACCAGAATCCATATGCCACTATTGTATCACTGTGCCCACCATTCAAGTTGTAGGGGGGAAAGTGAGGCATATTTGGGCACTACATTTTGTAGTTTAATTTTGACCTTTTCTTACTTCATTGTGTTGCACTCAGAGATGATTTACATGAAGACTATGTCCAGGTATCTTGTAGTCATGCTTTTCATTAGACTTCAACTTTCTCTAGTCAGTGGGGGAAAAAGGATGATGTTATAAGCAGCAAGACGAAGAAAACTATTACAGAGGGATTTATGTGCACTCACTATAGTAACTTTGAAAAACAAACTTTTGATCACTATCACTGCTTCTGCCTCTGAAATGAACTAAAAAGTGAGACCACTAGACTTAACTGCAGTGAGTAAAAGGCTGAGATAAGGACAAGGCCAGCCTGTGACGTGAAGGATTAATATGTGTACTTTATAATAGACATTCTTCAACATTTAATTATCACTAAAAGCTTTATTATAATAATAAAATGAAACAGATGTGTAGATGAACAGAGAACAGACATTTATTCAGGGCGAGTTTTGTCCTTGCACTGAGTTAAGCATTGTGGAGAACACAAAAGCAGCAAATGAGATTCTCTACATTAATAGAAAGCATCATCTCATTTCATAAACTCCAAAGTACTAACTCTCTCCTTTCTGCTGGCAAAAATTTTACTTCTGCTGAATTCTATGGACTCAGATGCACCCACAAAATATTTGTAGGAAAGCAAAGGCTGTTCTCTTAATACTTAAAATTGAACACACCACATTTCACTGGATGCTAAGGAATGTATCTTGGAGGTCCTGTCTAAATTAGGCTAGGAGTGCACATAGGCTACCTACCCTCCAATACAAGTGCAAGATTTTTCTTTAAACAGGAAGTCGATTATGATGCTCCCTACCATAACTTGTGAGGCACAAGTCTTTGCTTAGAGAAGACACAAGCACTTAAGAGGCCGATTAAGATTATATATGCTACTGGATGTCAGAAAAGTTATTATGACATGGGCTGGCTCAAAAAGGAAAGGCTGTGGATAGTCTTGACTCTTGGGGGAGACCTGGAAAAATGAAGAACAATTAAATGGCAAGGAAGGAGACTCATACTCCAGACAGGAGTCAGAGATGAATTCTGCACAGATAAATTACTAAGGAGTTGTTGAGAGTTATTCAAATGCAACAATAGGTGAGTGAAAATATTCAGGGACAATGTGACCCAACAAATGTGAATACCAAAGCCACTCTCAACTGGTTGTCATTGCTGAATTCACAGGACTGCTACTTCTATGACTAGTGAGAGGTTTCTCTCAAAGGAAACAAATGGAAAATAGGTGGTGTTGATTTTTGGAGAAGATGGTCTGAGAACCCTTAATAGACAGACATAACAGCCGTGTATGTCTGTTGGCACCTGTACATATGCACACGTGTATGCACCTGCAGTTAACTAATGTTGTTGTTGTTTTAAAGAAATAACAATTTGTAGAATTAAAAATATTAAATCCAGATAATATAGCTGAGTTCTTAGTAGAGCTTCTTAAAGGATAATTCTAATATTTAGAATACTGAAAATGTTCCTATTTTCTGGCCCATTAATTCCATTTCAAGGAATCTGTCCCAATACAACTCTCAAATATGCTAAGATTTACAAAGAAATATGTCTATTACAACATTATTTAAAATGACAGTACTTTTAAGACAACCTAGATGTCCAGCAATAGAAAAGTGATTCACCAACAACAAACTATTATGAAGCTATAAAGCTTTAGAAAAACATTAGGGAAAAGGGAAAGTAATCACTCTATAATATTAAGTTGTAAAAAGGAGAATATAAAATTCTATAAAAGTATATCAAATATGTATGTGTGAAGTATATACTAAATAGGTATGTAATAATACAAACATATACAATAAAAAATGACAATATTTATTTCTCCTAACTGCAAAGTACATTTCAGACAATTTAAGGGTGGGAAGACAGGAAAGTAGAAAAAGAAAATTAAAACTACCTGTAATGCTACTCAGAGATGAAGACAAATGATTTAAATATCTTACTGTAATACTGTTATGATCACATAGTAAAGGTACACACCTGGTTTCTGGCAGGGATCTTGGTTTTTAGAAAACCTACCTAAATTATTGTTGGAACACTCAGCTGCAAAAAAATGCAGTTTCTTTCACTTCTGTAGTTCATTTAGCCATCTTTATTAGGAGCCCCATCCTAGTGGGTAGTGGAAAATTAGACTTGCTAATAAGAAATATTTCATTCTTTTATAATTTAAACAATCCTCTATTTAAGTATTTATCTGTCCAAAATCTAATTTGCCAAAAGAGCTGGCCTAAAGATTTCCCTTTGGATGACTCAATCAGTGTCTTCAGAACAGTCTCTCAGAGTTCTACTCCAACCTCTGCCCTTATCTAGGAAGACAAAAAAGAGATAATATATAAGGGTATTCACTAGAGTATTTCTGATGAGAGGGAGAAGAGGGCCTTGATTTAGCTGTTGTCCCGAGATACCATCACTATTGTCAGGTACAGAGTGGCCCTCTTCCTTGGACTGGTTCCTGCTGAGATGTGCCTGGACCTGAGCGTTTTTGTACAGATACACTGGCACTCACTTTGAGGACTGTGTTCTTAGACAGTTGGCACTACTCATGAAGGTCCTGCACAGCTCTCTCTATCCAACACTGGGCAAATAAAGATCCACAGACTCATATGTCAGCACCAAACTCATTTCTCAAAACTCAAGGCTTTGTACCAAACACAAAGGGGCAACAGTACAGTAAGAAAAATCTCAAAATTAATGAATTAACTGCATAACAAAGAAGTTAGAAATTGAATAGGAAATAAACTTCAAAAGCATAGAAGAAAGGGAATTTAAAAAATGATTCTCATGTTCCTGGTTAGAGGCAAGCATGAGATCCAATGGATACTAAGGGAAAAGAAGTGAGTTCAGAAATAATGGGATGTACTGTTTGCAGTCAATTCAAAATACAAATGACTCAAAGATTACTTCACATTGTTACTATGAACTAGCAATTCTAAGTAACATCATTGATAAATTCTTCCCTGAAAAAAAATGTGTTCCTCTAAGTTCGAGATAATTGCCATGCCATGGTTAATATTAAGTTTCAGTAATATACGTAAATGTTGGATTCGTTTCTTTTTTCTTTTTTTTTTTTTTTTTTTTTGGTACAAGAGATTGAACCAAGGGATGCTTAACCACTGAGCCACATACCCAGTCCTTTTTTTTGAGTAAGAGTCTCACAAACTTGATTAGAGCCTTACTAAACTTCTGAGATTGGTTTTGAACTTGCAATCCTCCTGACTCAGCCTCCTGAGCCACTGGGATTACAGGCATGTGCCACCATGCCTGACTGAATTATTTATTTTTCAATAAACATTAAATAACTCATAATAGTTATTCTGGGAAGATCACTAAGCATATGGGATTGCACATATGGAATTCTATGGCTTGGCCTCTGAAACATGTTTGTTGGAAAGGACTGAAACTGACTTCACGAGAAATTCTTTCCTGTCTCCAATCCACAAATGTCTCCAACTACACATTACTACACTTAAAAAGTAGATTCTAAATGAACAATGACAGAAACACATCTTGAATTATTTCAATTCTGTTCTACCTGTTAATGATTCTCTGAACTTCTCAGAGCTTACTCTTCTGGAAATGTAACTTCAATTGTCTCCCTACCCCTTGGCCCCACCAATCTTTTTTTTTTTTTCCAACTATTACATATCAGTATAAACACATTATTATAATTTATAAGTTTTTCTTTTTTATATTGTAATCTTTATATATTTTTACTGGCATGAATATATTTCAATAAAAAATTTCTTTTTTGGCCATTATTATTTATTTCATTTCATAATTAATTCTGAAAATAACTGTCATATAGAAAAGGAGGTTGGTATAAAATAATCTAACTCTGGTTCTCAAGTATTCTGCATAGCCTGCTTGTTACCATTTACTAAAATAGGAAATAAAAATGGAGAAGATATTTGAGGGGAGATAACTTTGGGCTCAATATTAGACACTGAATTTAAATGTTCTAAGGACAGGCAGATGAGAATGCCCAGACACTAGCCAGAAATATAGGTAAAGAACAAAATCTAGAAGTCACAAACAAGCAACTATGTCACCAAGGTCAGGAAGCTTAACAGGAGAGTCAAGTAAAAGACAAAAGTAAAAGGATTCTGTGGGTACACACACATGGGAGGGACAGGCACCGGAAGGAGAACTGGGGAAAGAAAATAAGGAGGAATGAATGACTGGAGGGATAAGTCCTGGGAAAGGGAGAAAGGAGAAAGGAAAAAAAGTAATCACAGGCATTAAAAGTGATAGAATCAACTCAAATGTTTAAGTCAATTTACGATGAAACTTGCATGTCGACCACTTCGGAATTAGCAACCAGGAGGTCTTTGGTGGTCTTTACAAGAAACAGTTCCCAAAGGGTTGTAGACCTGGCCATGCTGGTGACACTTTGAAGAACGCTGCAGAATTTGAGCCCACATTGTCCTTGTAAGCCACAGTGGGAAACCCTAGCTTTGGTGACCTACAGATTGAAGTCTGTGAACTGCACTCATCAGGATTATCTGAGGCACTTGCTTGAAATGCTGAATCAAGGACCCTGTCATACACTCTAGACTTTACAAAAGCACCTTGGGGTAAGGAGGTAAAACTCAAGTCCATGTATCTTCAATAAGCTCCCCAGATAATTCTTAAGAATGCAAAATTTGAGGACCACTGTACTATGTGCTCTTCAAGGTCCATTCTACCTCTGACATTCTGTACTTCAACAGATTTTCTCTCTGAAAATAAGATGTAAAAATAATAATCACCAAAGTCCACCCAGAAGTCAGAAAGTACTTGATAAACATTAAATACTCTGAAAGACTTGGGGGAAAAATATTTGCTATTTACATTTTCATCAATTATTTCAATAACTTCAACCTTCATTCTGATGAGGGCTGAGATGTTATAAAGCCTGAGGAAAATTACATTAGTAGGTAGCTGGGAGACTCATGAAAGATGGGGCCATGGGACAAATAAACTGTATAAAACAATAATAGAAAGAAAATGTTGTGTTTGGTGGTACTGAGGTGCTGAAAAGAAGTCATGGAACCTAAAAGCATTAAACTGCAATTGTAAGACATTCAAAAAACATCCAGTTATTGTTCTCCTTTTGGCTGAAGGGAAAAGATTTATATTTTTATTTACCCATATATAGAAATAGAGAGTCAAATGTTTTTTTATCTACAGAGAGACAGAATCAATGGCTTTTTTCCTTAGGGAGGCTACAATTTTAATTAATATCCTCTAATTGATATTGACTTTAATTGACTGGTTATAGTCACATGACTGGACCTCTCTGCCAAACTTCATGGGTGAGATGCACAGTGAGTTCCATCTTGCTGGGAAATCTTTTGTTTTCAGTGGTCTCCTTTTAGGTAATGTATCTTAGGTCTCAGAATATTGGAGCCAGGAAGATCCCCGTGAGGCTATCTTGTTCTATCTTCCATATCCTGTTTTCTTAAATCAATACGATACTTCCTAAATGCCACTTCCCACAGTACATGTGATCTGTCCATTTTACTTGAGTTCTTCCAGTTATGCCCTCTTGACTCATCTGTAACATGCTATCCATGGGATTACCTTGGAAAAGATGGTCTTGGGGTGTCATGACAACCTAGGTTTGCACATTTGCTTTGCAGGTAAGAACTAGGGTTATGGTTTAGATATTAGGTGTCCCCAAAAAACTTACGTACGTAAGACAATGCAAGAAGGTTCAGAAGTGAAATTATTAGGTTATGAAAGTCTTAACCAAATCAGTGAATTAATCCCCTCATGGGATTAACTGAGTGCTAACTAAAGGCAAGTAGGGGGTGATTGGAGGAGGTGGGTCCCTGGGGGCATGTCTTTGGGGTATATATTTTGTATCTGGAGAGTAGAGTCTCTCTCTGCTCTCTGATGATCATGTGAGCCTCTTCCCTCCACTACACTTCCGCCATGATGTTCTGCCTCACCTCAAGCCCTGAGGAACAGAGCCAACTGTCTGTAGACTGAAAACTCTGAAACTGTGAGCCCCCAAATAAACTTTTCCTCCTCTATAATTGTTCCCGTCAGGTCTTTGAGGCATAACTGCAAAAAAGCTAACTAAAACAGCTACTAACAAAAAGAAATCAAAAAAGTTGGAAGGGTCATATCTTTTTATGTGTCCTAATCACAGTGTTTGATGGGCAGTTAACATCCATGTAGCTAGGGAGTGCAAGTGAGGGCATGGGTTGAAGAATAAGCAGATTTAAAGAGTGAAGGAAGGGGTTCAAGATAGAAGAAGTTCTATAGGATAGAAGAACTTCTACTAGAAGTTCAGTAGTAGTCACAGGTTGAGAAATAGGTCTGTAAACACTAACTGAAATACACTTTACAGCAGACACTCAAATTACTTGCAGGAGGGAAAACAGGGAGATAAGAAATGTATACAGAAAGAAGACATGTTACACTTTTAACTATGAATGAGGTCTTTTTCTAAATTCTAAGCACATGGGCTATCTCATAAGAAATACAAAGCCAATATAAACTAATACCTATGTAAAACAGAAATAAAACTACCTATTTTAACTTCAAGAAAGATCATTAATTATCCCACTCAAAAAAAAAATCTTATCCATCTCTAAGGACTTAGAACCAAGAGTATGACACAAACTCATTATTCTTATTAGGAAAAGACTTCCTATAGTCTATCAAAACTATCACACTAGAATTCAAAGCCAATATATATTTTGTTCTCAACATCCCACAGTTCACACTAGCCTCAGAATACAGTAACAATAGTTTATGGTTGAGATAGGCAATCAAATGTCCCTTGGTATTTTTTTCTGACAAATAAATCCAGTTTGTCAGACATTTTCCCATTTTGGTTTTTACTACTTCCTTGTACACCATGTACCTCCTTCAGAGACTCTGTGAACCCTGTCAAGAGCTGAGACAATTCAAAGGCTAGACTACCACCAGGTTTTGGATTCAGATCCTGAATCTTTTTCCTGGACAGGTGATCATTTGAAAATGTGCTGAAACTCATGGATTAATCATCTTTTGAGAAAAATGCACATGTACATCTATCTTGGCATACAGTTTTAGGAAGCACAGATACTTCCCAAATTGGAAAGCTGCAACTTACATGAATCAGTGTTATCTTCCAAGCCACACTCAGGTTCTAGCCTGGGTCATATTAAGGCACCCCAAAGAGATTTGGTGAGGCTCCCTTTGTTATCTAAATTTGAGAGCTTAAAATGAGTATAAAATCACAAAAAGAAGGAAAGGAAAGAGGGGGGAAATAAAATTAATTATTTCTTCATCATCTGTGTCAAAATTATTAAAGAAGAGAGCTCTTCTCTCTCCTAATCACCTCTTCAGTACTTCTTTTTTGGCTCAAAAATGAACCAACGTTAGTGATCATAGTAATTTTATACCAGACATGGTTAAAACTTTCTTTTAGAAGTGACTATAATTTTGAGAAAAAATAGTTCTCAGTCATCAGAGATCATAAATAAATATGATACAGTTATCTTCTAAATGTAACAAGTCTATGTTGGTTGCACTGAAAATCCAAATGTTTCCTAAATAATCTTTGAAGAGACTGAAAAGATACGTCAAAAAATTTAGCAGATGTGATCTCTGTGCTAAGCATTAAGGGTAATTTTTATTTTCTTCTTTGCATCTTTCAAGCTCTTCTAAAATTCCTACCAAAAAAACGTTTGGATCAAGGATGCATCTACCAAAACGTGGTTACTGCACAGCAATAGAAGGATCATACAAGAATGAAAGAAAGATGAGCAAAGACCAATTTGTTTTATCTGCAGCGGCTGGGAGGCTGGAGTCTGGGGTAGAGTAGTTTTTAGGGTTGAGAAAAGACTCAAAGAGAAGATTAAGGAGAAAAAAATAGAAGAGTAAAAAGAATTGCATGGATAAAACCAGAGCAGTACTAAATCAGAGAAACTGGTGTGATACAAATATAATCAAAACTCATCACAGGGCACAAAAATACTGTCTCTTTTTTTATACAAAATGCATAATGAGTAATACAAAACCAATACCAGGTGCATACCCACGTGGCAAATTCTGCCTGGCCACATGCCCACTAGCTGTCATGCTCAGGATTCATCAAGTGATCTTTCCTTACTAACTCTGACTGCTGCATTCCTAGTACCATTCCCTTTAATCATGGAGGCCCTCTTCCACCCATCCTGTTTCTGGTGGACTCACTCCCATTCTATCAGTCTGGACAGCAGCCACACCAGATGACTCTTCCATTGCCTAATGGCATATGGTCCAACAGTGGGGTGATAGAGTTTGCTTCCCATCAGATGGTCCACTGTCTGCCACAGGACCCTGTGAGTGACCGCTGGTCTGGCCATTGTATTAAATATTAAAGCATGCTGCAAAAATGGCACTGATGATGGTTTTCAAACAGCAAGTGGAGCGATGATAAAAGGTTTAGGTCTCACAGTTACTGAACTGTAAACTGCTTAAAGGCAAGGCCAGGGAGGCCTTGCTCAGCCTATTTAAACCGGCACGTAGTACATGCTCAATGATTACTGAATTAGATTTATCTGAAAGTTAACGAACTACTATACATAAGACGTTAATAAAAACATTTTATAAAAAAGGAAGCATATCAATGCCACAGGTGAGTATTTTCACACATACTGTGATCCTCACAAATGATCCTAATGTGGTAAATATTATCATGTCCATTTAACAGATGAGTAAACAGCTCGGAAAAGCCAAGTGCTCTAAAGTCACATGGCAGGTTTGTGGCAGAGGAGGGTGTTAGAAGGTCCCTGACTCTACCTTGCTTCTCCCTAAACCACAGCTCTTTTATAAGCTTGACTGGGTTATTTGGATTATTTTAATTACATTCTACACAAGCTAAAAATCAGAACAGTGTGGTGAGCCTGTCAAAAGGCATCTAACCTTTCTGATTTCCTTTCCATTACCAAACATTTGACAATGTGCTTACCAGGCAGCAGAATTAAAAGGGCAACTTTTACCTGCATATTACATATCTCCAGTGGCAGAGATGAAGATTTCCAGGGTAGAATAGTACAAAAGCTGCATTAAGAAAAGAAAGCATAGCAAGGTGCAGAAGCTAGAGCAAAATAAAGGAAAAATGGGGGGCAGGTGGGGTTTCCCATGAAAATAAAAGGGAGACTAGTAGGATAGAGAAAAGGGATGGAGGAGGGATAAGAAAAGGGAGGGACTACAGAATGAAATTATCTGAATTATGCTCTATACATATATGCATATGCCACAGTGAACTTCACCTTTATGTATATCTACAAAGCACCAATTTAAAAAACAATAAATAAACAGAAGGAAGACCAGAAGAGTAGAGGAAAGGGAAAAAAAGGGACTAAAATGACCAATTATTTTCCATGCATGTATGATTATGTCCAAATGAACTCCACTATTATGTATAACTATAACGTATTAATAAAAACATTTTGTAAAAAGAAAGCATATGAATGATTACATATTTACTCAAAAAGAGAGCTCACGAACATTCATAAGTCAGATTCAGATTTAAATCAAAGAGTAGCAAGCAAAAAACTATTCATCTTCCCTATTTTTTATATCCAGTTTATCCTTTCATAAACTGATGTCCACACAACTGAACAAGACAACCCAATCTTACTCTCTTTTTCTAAATTTTGATTCCTAGGACACCTTTGGACCACACAGGACTCTGCCTGCTCAGGAGGTGGTAATACAGCACCACATTTACAAAAGACAACTGCTCCTGCCAGTTTCTGATATTCAACTTGAAAGGTAAACTAAAAAGAAAGGGAAAGGAAAGGAGGGAAAGAGACACTTTTCCAAGTTAAATCAGGATTCTGAAGAAAGGCTCTTTCTTAAGCACAATGTTAGATTCTCCATGAGATAAAAAGTTCTAAGAGGTTCTTAAACATACAGGGATGCTGAAGAAATTGAGTTCCAAGGATTGAGGCAAAAAATACCCAATTAAAAGACATTTAACATATATGAAGTCTTTCCTGCATATTCTCAGATATTTACTCATTGCTTAAAAGTAAAGGTAAAAAAGTGTATAAAAGCCACTGATCACAGTATGATCTGGTTACTCTTCTCTAGTCTTTCTGTACATTCTCTAGGAAGACTTAAATATAACTTAGTAACAATCTGCTGTTTCAGCACATTGATTCTCTAACACAAACGACTGCACTTTCTGCAGCTATTTGCCAATCATGAACCCAAAAATCATCTTTTAAAAATTAAACACTAGCATTTCTAAATGAAGCTGCCTCTGCCTTCTGCCACTCTCCCATCCCTGTGCTGCACTTCTAGCCTTCAGGTCCTTCAACATATGGAGCTGTTTCCCACATTGAGGCAACAACCACTTCAACTCCTTCATTCTAATTCCTATTTGCTATTCAGATTCAACATAGATAAGACTTCCTAAAGAACCTTTTTCATAAGCATCACTCTCTCTCCTATCCATTCTTTCTCACAGTACCATGTGCTTTTTCTTCAAATAAA
This sequence comes from Glaucomys volans, assembly GCA_020662805.1. NCBI lineage: Eukaryota > Metazoa > Chordata > Mammalia > Rodentia > Sciuridae > Glaucomys > Glaucomys volans. Next base: position 367,068 of record JAJEJO010001300.1, read on the forward strand.
TATGTGAATGAGAAAGTGAATAAATTGTATAAAGCTTTTTTCATGGAAGCATTTCTATTTTATTTTTATTATGCATTGGCGAGCAGTGCCACTGAATGAAGCAGAGATTGCTCCCTGAGTCGCTGTATGTTCCTCCTTATTCTCACAACAAGGACACTGGTAATCTTACTGTGACACAGGCTGGTTTCAAGGTCATTACTAGTAGAAAAGTGAGTGTGTGTGTGTGTGTGTGTGTGTGTGTGTGTGTGTTTTGTTTTGGAATGCTCCTTAACCAAAAAGTACCCCAGATAAGACTGCCTTACAAGCAGAATATTATACAACCCATATTATTTGTAAGGGGCCATTTTAGATTCTTTGAAAATATTAGATGCACTATATATTTTTACTTGTATACAAATTTTATAGGTCATCCCTAAAGAGGAGCATATGGCCTACTTCTGAAAAGAAGGTTTTGTGTTCTTCTTTGGGTCTGAGGAAAATGAGTGTCTGAGTGCAGGAGGCAGTAAAGGAGAACAGAATAAGATTCCTGTGTGCCCAGAGCCTCTCAGGTTTCTGTTCCTTCCTTCCAGAGTTCTCCTGCCTGCTCTGGGCCCCCAGGGAATTATAATAGTCAGAGAAGCAATACGGGAAAAGAAGATCCAATCTCTCCCAAACCTAAGGGAGAAAGACCCATCTGTGACAACATCCCTATGGTTAAATAAAAAAATAAAGCACAGAACAGGGCAGGAAACCAGCACTTTTTCAAGTACATAAATGAAACACAGAACTAGAACCTATAACAAAAGGAATTCATTTGAAGTGTGTCAAAAGGTACACTAATTAACACAATTAAAAAATAGTACATAATACAGAGCAATAGCTCCTTCATCCCTTCAATCACTTTGAGCAAGTGCTGGCTAAAGATGTTAAAACTGTGATGCTTGTATTCAAAGGTCTTTTTACCAAAGTATATCATTGTATTAAAAAAATGCTCAGAGTACTTATTTAGCTACCCATTTTTAAGTGACACTTGAAAAATTAACACCATCAAGCTTTCTAAAAATAAAACAAATCAGCTTTGTTTCGCTTGTCAGAGATGTGCACAGTACATCCACCCACTGCTGGCTTCTTTAACTGCAAGAGTGGTAGAAACACAGAAATTCAAAAAGTGTAAAACAGACAGAGATAAAATTCATCTCATATACATAACGTAAATAGCAACAGCTTCTACCCTATTAATTAACAAGTAACATTTTAGCATCTACTCTGTGTTCCCCACATGCTAGCATTCAAGAGAACACAAGAAAAATAATAAGGGGGTTGGTCCATGTTCCTAAGAAGCTTATCATCTACATGGAGAAAAAGAACTAAAGGCCATGGAACAAAAATGAAGGAACAACTTGCACTCCCACCAGCAATGTATGAGAGTACCCTTTTCCCCATATCCTCGCCAACACCTGTTGTTGCCTGTATTCTTAATAAAAGACATTCTAATTGGGGTAAGATGAAATCTCAAGGTGGTTTTGATTTGCATTTCTCTTATAACAAGGGATGTTGAACATGTTTTCATAAATCTGTTGATTGCTTATAGATCTTCCTCTGTAAAGTGTCTGTTCATTTCCTTGGCCCATTTATTGATTGGGTTATTAGTATTCTTGGTGTAAAGATTTTTGAGCACTTTGTAGATTCTGGAGATTAGTGCTCTATCTGAAGTGTGTGTGGCAAAGATTTTCTCCCACTCTGCTCTCTCTTCACATTGCTGATTGTTTCCTTTGCTGAGAAAAAGCTTTTTAGTTTGACTCTATCCCAATCATTGATTCCTGCTTTTATTTCTTACGCTCTGGGAGTGTGGAGATTCCTTAGAAAATTTGGAATGGATCCACCATTTGACCCAGTTATCCCACTCCTTGGCCTATACCCAAGGGACTTAAAATCAGATTGCTACAGTGATGCAGCCACATCAATGTTCATAGCTGCTCAATTCACAATAGCTAGATTGTGGAACCAACCTAGATGTCCTTCAATAGATGAATGGATAAAGAAACTATGGTATATATACACAATGGAATATTACTCAGCCATAAAGAAGAATAAAATTATGGCATTTATAGGTAAATGGATGATGTTGGAGACTATTATGCTAAGTGAGATTAGCCAATCCCCAAAATCCAAAGGCCGAATGGTCTCTCTGATAAGTGAATGATGATGTATAATGTGGGGTGGAAGGATGGCAAGAATGGAGGAAGGACAGAGAGCATAGAGGGAAGGGAGGGGTGGGGTTGAGGTTGGGGGATAAGAATAATAACAGTATGTATGACAGACATCATTGCCCTGTGTACATGCATGAACGCACAGTCATTAGCCTTTACCTGGCCAACATCTCTGAATCTTCCAACACTGGGTTCACCGAGACCCTTCCCTTATTCTCCTCAGCCCCACCATAAACCTTCTGAAAGGCCGGCTCTCTCTTGGCTACATCCATGCCCTTTGGGACATACTAATATCTCCTCATTGGGGCTGGGGTTGTGGCTCAGTGGTAGAGTGCCTGCCTAGCATGTGTGAGGCACTGGGTTGGATTCTCAGCACCAAATATAAATGAATGAATGAATGAACAAATTAATCAATTAATTAATTAAAGGTCCATCAAGAACTAAAAATATATATTAAAAATTTTTAAATATCTTCTCATTGTCCCCAAAGTTAACCTTGTACAGGGAATTTCCAAGCTATCCTTGATCCCTCTAATTTGACAGCCACTTCTACTGGAAATGGATTTCTATGCCACCACCCCTAGTTCTCTTTTCCTGAAGACAGGAAAAACCAATTTGGATCCTTTGGGGTAAACTCCCTTTGTGCCTGGAGCTTGACTTATAAGTCAGATTTCTAAACAAGAGGGTAAGTAAAATAAAACAACACTGGGGAGCACTGACTGGTACCTCCAATTTTGTTATCACATCTAATCAAGTATGTTGTGAAGAGGACATGCACTAGAGGATCTTTAGGAAAGAGGAATGAATAGATAAATTTACAGACATTAAAAGGAACATCTGTCAGAAATGTTTGACAAAAGTAGGGGACAGAGAATGGGAGAAGAAATAAAATCTATCCATGGTTTCCTACTTTTAAGATTAGCAAAACTCAGGCATTATCAAAACAGAAGTCAGTTTAGGGTGGAAAGGTTTTGAATTTGTTTTTAAATTACATTCACACAGATTTTTCTAGTTTAAGACAATTATTTTAAGTAGCAGCGTTTTTAAGTATTTCAGGCATCCGTATCAATGAGATGTTTATCAGCAAATGTTCATTACTATGATTTTCAAATATAATTAGATTTTAAACAGCTATACAGTTTTGTGAAAGAAAAAAACACAACTAATCTTATTAAAAGTTTTTTAAAATCTTAAAACATTAAATTCTGCCTTTCTATTCCACTTCTCTTTCAAATGGTCTTGTCTTTTGTAGAAGTAGGTATAGGGGTTATGTATTATTTGAAAAAAAATATTCAGGTGAAAAAGAGATCAAAACTAACACTGAGGTGTCGCAGTAGCATTGACAGCTGAAGCAGAATGAGCACCAACCGGACGGACAGTGATGAGGTGGGAGTCGCAGTTGTCTACACCCTACCAAAGCCTAAGATAAATTCTGCTGAGATTTGAAACTCATAGATGTACCTAATGCTACCTATGTCTCTGACCAGAGGGTAACCTGAAAAAATATTAGTACTAAACATCAAGAAGCACTGGAATAACTGACGTATACAACAGGCACTTTAAGCAGACTTATTCAGAAGCACAGCGATTCTCACATTATTCATTATGAGGTTAGCTTCAGTCAGATTAACAAACTCCAAGGAGTAAAAATCCAGTAACAGAAAATACCTAAAAAAAAAAAATTCAGGTTTGTGTATGCATGTGAAAAACAGAACATGAAATATTCAGGATTATGCCAGTCCATTTGGCTGAAATATATTACCTCATCTGAGTAGAAGGAATTGAAAGGAAAAATGAAAAGCAAAAGATGTGAAAGTATAGTTGGGGGATAGAAGAAACTTATCCTGCTCCCTCTCCTTGACTTGTTAAGCTTTCCATCACAATTAAACATTTCAAGTTTATGAATGCCTGATTCTTCAAGTTCATGTGATCTCAAAAATCAAGAAAAGGCACAGACCATGTATTTGGTAAAATGAAAAGTTTAAATTCATTCAAAATGAAAATATTGAACTATATTTCATCTTATTTCTGCATTTCTGACTCACTTTCACTGCTTCTTCTGCTTTCCAATGCCTTTATTAGGAACACTATACTGTGTTATGCCTAATGTTTATTGTCTTTTCTCTGGCTAAAATGTAGACTCCATGAGGGCAAGTTATTCATATGTTTTACATTAGAAAATACTATTCAAGAAAAAGTTGAGCAGTATGGTTAATTTTTACTATATTTATAGAAGCTCCAGTTTAATATTTACGAGATACAATTTAAGAATAAATTAAACACTTTCAGATAATGTAACCCAGAATCTCACTGGCACAACAAAAAATAAGAGTTCAGTAGCCTTTGGAGAACTAAAAAAAAAAAAAAAACTCTTTTTTTAAAAAATATTGTTTTGGAAGTTGATAGACCTTTATTTTTATTCATTTATTTATATGCAGTGCTAAAAATCACACCTTTCACAAAGAATTAACATCTCCTTAGAGTACAACTGGGATGAGGTATAGGTGACACCATAAATGAATGAAGAGCTGGAGTCTCTGGCCTCTGCGTGATGCTATGCCTCAGTCAATCCTGGTAGGCAAGCACAGCACTGAGAAAGGCATCACATCCCTGCTCTACCTGGCTGTTCCCACTAGCAGTATGGGAAATAGTTCCCTCTATTTTTATCTGTTTATGTCTGTGCTCATTGCTCATGTTCAGTCTCTCATTTCCAGTGTGTTCTCTGTGCTGCTGTCTCACCCAGGATCTCTCACCCAGGCACATGCCCCACCCAGCAGGGAACAGAGCTTGTCATACGTAAGAGAGAAAGCAGGCCTCTCCTGCCCACCAGCATATGCCAAGCCAGCAGCGACCTGGCACACATCAATGAATCCTGATCTGAATAGAGTGGGGCATGGACAGCCCTGGAATTAACTGTTCCATGTATAAGGCACTGGGCACGCACCCAGAAGTGAAAGGCATTCACTGAATTCAGGATAAGTCCCTTCAAAATCAGAGAAAATGGTTTTCTCTGTCAAGTGCCTGAGTTGGGAATTCGGTGTCTTGGAATTTAGTGACACCAGGGCTCTGAAAGACTAAACAAAGAAACAAAATAAAGACTCAATTCATTTTTTTAAGTTACCTTGTCAGTTCCCAAAGACCCTGTACCACAGCAACTTGAAATTCAAAATGAGGTGAACCACCTTGACCTCTCAAAGTTTCTCCTACTTCCAAAGTCCTCTGCTTCAGTCACTACCACAGACTTCTCAGCATCCACCGAGTACTATGCTGTAAGGACTACCAAATAAAGAGTAAGAGGTAATAAGTAGTAGGACACTTGAAGGCCTTAAGACTTAAGAGAACAAAGAGTGGGTTTAGACAGAACAAAGGAGAAGCATAGCTAAACAGGACACATTTTAAAGGCAGGGAGGACACTAGAGTAGCTGAAAACAGGGTCATTCGGAAGAACTACAGGAGATAAAGTAGGCAAGTCAGTCTCATTGCAGGTCATTTTAAACGTCAAGTTAAGAAGTCTGACATTGAGCCAAGCGCAGTGGAGCAAGCCTGTAATCCCAGCAACTCCAGAGGCTGAAGCAGGAGGATCACAAGTTCAAAGCCAGACTCAGCAATTTAGTAAGGTCCTAAGCAACTTGGCAAGACCCTGTCTCAAAGTAAAAAATAAAAAGGGCTGCGGATGTGGCTTAGTGGTTAAGCACCTCTGGGTTCAATCCTGGTACCAAAAAATAAAAAATAAAAAGAAGTCTGGCACTGAGCTCATAATCCACCTTTAATAAAATACAAGGACACATTAGTAGTTCATAAAAATGCATTCAGCAGCCACAGGTAAGTTGAATTGGCACAGATAATGACCTGAGAAAGACCAGTTGAAAGAAGAACGCAAAGGTTCAGCATTTGCGATGAGAATCACCTAGTGTACCTGAAACTACAGTGAAGAAAAGGGGACAGAGAGGAAGGAAAAACCATCAGGCCTTACAAGAAGCCTCTATAAGTCAGGATGTGGAAGAGCACATTAATTTCTGGCGAGCATGGAGTGGCACTACCCTCAGAATCCCAGAGAGGTTTAGCACATTGTGGTTTCAGTACCTAATCTCCTGCCCTTCTTCATCATGAAAACCACATTCATGAGACTGGTTTTCCCAAAGAATTTTGAATATTTCTCATTTTTACTTATCCTTTAGATTCTCCTTCCTACTTTTCTCCAGCCTGTGCATGTCAAAACCTTGGAGCCAGGTTTGCACCATTATCACTGCACCACAAAGCCCACCTTGTACCTTCCAGTCTACAATCCCTTATCAATCACCTTTAGAGTTAATCTCAAAAACATATTTGTCAAGATATGTAGTGACATGGTGATAATAAAAGGACATTTCAGGTAACAAAAAAACAATTGCCCTTCTCCTTTTCCTAGCTTAAATAGTTCTCAGTTTCCATCAGTTTACCTAAAAGATTAGACCATTAATCTCTAATCTCTCAAAACAAGCCTGGAAATAGCTCACCCTCCTTCCAAGACCAATATATGGCACAAGCCTCATCCTAATTGCTCTAATTACATGAAGAACATAATGAGATACAGCAGCAGCTGGCTACAGATTAAGTTCCACAGAAAAGAAATTCTCCTCTATTGCCTCATATTGAATGAACATTGCCATGAAAAGAAAGTCATGTATTCTCAAATATATTTTTTAAATATTGTCGCACTTTTCTATCTCCTTCACCTGTACCTTTCCTTTAAAAAATGCACTCATTTCACGTAGGTTTCTGTCACTATATGTGACAGATAAATTTCAAAGTCTATTGAGCACCCCCCCCTCAAAAAAAGGAAAAGAAATGCTCATAGAAAGTAATTTGGTAGTTTATATAATGAATCACACATTTCTACATACCTGCACTACAATCTTGGAAATGCAAGACATGCTCTATCAGATATATAACTGGGGAAGTACTTTGGGCCTAAAGACAGAGTCTTCAAAACATTGTTACCTCCAGTTTTTCACAAGAGACAGTGGCAGACCTCTAGCTACCATTTTAATATCATCACTTTAAACTCAATGCTCGAAAAAGCAGTTAGTATCTTCCCTTTAAAAATTAGTTTCTCTTACTAAATTGTGTGTGTGGGCGAGTGCACACGTGCACTACTGGCAACAGGCTCACACTTTGAAACTATCTTTTCTGACTCTGCTTATACTGTTGAGTATATATGATCAGATAAAGTCCCCAAGGCAACATCACTGAAGGACCCCGGGCTCTCCTAACTTCTGACACCACAGACCAGGTATCGACTGCCGCTGCTGCCATCCGCAGCTCTAAGGATGTTAAGACACAGAATACTCTGAATAATGTATACCCATAACAATAATAATAATAATGATGTATATTCTTCTTCCCCAAAGTGAAAAGCCTCTCACTTCATATCTAATATAATCTCAGATTGTTAATGTGCATCAAAGTTTCTGCTGCTGTGACACTCTACAGGGGACCAGGGGAGAGATGAAAATCACAGAGGGGTCTGTCCTCTCCCACCCCCTTCCCCAGTATAACACTTTCACCTCAGTATCACAAATGACTTTTCATATCTTTCAGAAATAGTGATGAGTTCTCAAAGAAGTGAACTTTCTGCCGTCTGCCTCCATAAGAAAAAGAAACAGATATTGAATCTTATTGCAGCACAAAAACAAGGTATTTGTTTCCATGATAACATTTTCTCAAAAGCAGGCATCACTGTACCATGAAGTGAACACACAAGATATGTGACCGATGATCCAATAATGCTATGTATCAAATCCTTTTTCACCTATCAATTTGCATTAATAAATGAATTAGAATTGGCTTAGACCTCTCAGTCACCTTAATACCTGATTTGTATTTTTCCTTCTCCTTTATTCTGGTATTTTTTTACTTATCTTCATGACGAGTCAGTCCAAAGAAGTATATGAAAAAATAAAAATTGAAAAGAGAAAAATGGCACAGAAAACATTTTGAGAAGTCACATTTTCTTGGCAAGTGTTTAAAGATAGTCGAAAACTCGATTCCTAAGAATAAAAAGCATTTGCCATTTTGAATGGTATGCAAGGAAAACAGAAACTATTAGGACAGTGGTTGACAACATTTTGTCACTCACCAGGCTTCTCAAGGTTCACTGCCCTACTTCCTCCACTGTAGTGAACTCTCCTAATATTAGCTGCTTTGGCAACCATCTTAATGAGTTAGACTTTCTCATACCAGAAGCAAGGCTTGGTTCCTCAACAAAGTTTCCCAGCCTCTATCTCCTCCCGGTTAGATATCTGCCTTAATCATCTACCTCATCCCTATGGAACGGCCAGACACAACTACTTTGTTTGCCCACTGACCCACACAGTTTATTCCTTGTTCATATCACATCCTCTCTAATCCAGAAGTTATCCTCCACATGGTGAGTTAGGAACCCCATCTAACATCTGGTGAATCCATCATTCATTCAATGTATGTTCTTAATAATTCACACAATAGAGAATTTGGGCTCATAAATGACATAAATTATCTTCTGCCAATTGGAATAAGGATATGGCCCAACATAACTACAAGGAAGGCAGGAAAATACAGCCATTGTCTGGCTCTAAAGAGGAAAATAAATAAAACTAGGTGAACATGTAGCATTGTCTCTGACACAATGAGATGCTTTATTCTATGCCTCATTAACATCTTTAATACTCACAGCTACCCCATGATATAGGTATCATTATGATCTCCATTTTACAAATAAGGAAATTGAGGCACGAAGGAGTTAAGAAACTTAGTAAGTGGCCTTGCTGAGATTCAAAGGTAAGCAATGTGTTCCAGAATACACTATGCCATACTGCTTCTCAAATATGCAAGACACAGTGCTAGGCACTGTTAAGGACACTGGCCTTCAAAATCTATAGGGCTATCACATGAAAGGAGGATTTAGATAAATTCTATGTCTTGAGAAACAAAATAAAAGGTGGGATTGAGAAAACTTTAAGTGAAGGAAAGTATTTTTGTGTATTATGAGCCAAGCAGCAATCTAGATATTATACATGTATCACATTCAAGCATTAAGACACTCCATTAAGGTAGCTATTACTATTCTAGTTAGACAAATGAAAGGCAGACTCAAAGGGATTAAGGAACTCAACTATGGACACTGCCGGGATTTAAACCCAAATCCATCTGGCTTCAGAACAATCTTCCACTATATTTCACTGCTATTTAATATAGATAGATACAAATTCTTGTCCAAAAGTCACCTGGGAAAAATTTGACTTCATTCTTTTTCTTTTTTAAAAAATTTATTTTGATTCATTGTACACAAATGGGGTACAGCTGTTGTTTTTCTAGTTGTACACAAGTCGAGTCACACCATTTGTGTAATCATGCATGTACATATGGTCATGATGTTTGTCTCATTCTGTTATTATTCTTATCCCCCGCCTGATCCCACCCCCCTTTTATTCCCTATGCAATACATCCTTCCTCCATTCTTGCCTCTCTCCCACCCATATTATGTATCATCATCCACTTATCAGAGAAATCATTCGGCCTTTGGTTTTTTGGGATTGGCTAACCTCACTCAGCATGACCATCTCCAACTGCATCCATTTACCTGCAAAGGCCATAATTTTATTCTTCTTTATGGCTGAGTAATATTACATTGTGTATATATACCACAGTTTCTTTATCCATTCATCTATTGAAGGGCATCTAGGTTGTTTGCACAATCTAGCTATTGTGAATTGAGCAACTATGATGTGGCTGCATCACTGTAGTAATCTGATTTTAAGTCCTTTGGGTATAGGCCAAGGAGTGGGATAGCTGGGTCAAATGGTGGATCCATTCCAAGTTTTTCATACTGTTTTTTATAATAGTCTCTAAAAAAAATAAAATACTTGGGGATCAATCTAACAAAAGAGGTGAAAGACATCTACCATGAGAACTACAAAAAATTAAAGAAAGAAATTATAGAAAATCTGAGAAGATGGAAGGATCTCCCATGTTCTTGGATAGGCAGAATTAATATTGTCAAAATGGCCATACTACCAAAAGCACTATACAAATTCAATGCAATTCCAATTAAAATCCCAATGATGGACTTCATAGAAATAGAGCAAGCAATCATGAAATTCACTGGAGAAATAAGAGACCCAGAATAGCTAAAGCAATTCTTAGCAAGAAGAGTGAAGCAGGCGGTATCACAATATCTGACTTTCAACTGTACTACAGAGCAATAGTAACAAAAACAGCATGGTATTGGCACCAAAATAGGCAGGTAGATCAATGGTACAGAATAGAGGACACACAGACAAACCCACATAGATACAGTTATCTCATACTAGACAAAGGCGCCAAAAATATACAATGGAGAAAAGATAGCCTCTTCAACAAATGGTGCTGGGAAAACTGGAAATCCATATGCAGCAAAATGAAACTAAACCCCTATCTCTCACCCTGCACAAAACTCAACTCAAAATGGATCAAGGACCTAGGAATTACACCAGAGACCCTGCACCTAATTGAAGAAAAAGTAGGACCATATTTTCATCATGTGGGCTTAGGACCAGATTTCCTAAACATGACTCCCAAAGCATAAGAAATAAAAGCAGGAATCAATAATTGGGATAGATTCAAACTAAAAAGTTTTTTCTCAGCAAAGGAAACAATCAGCAATGTGAAGAGAGAGCTTACAAAGTGGGAGAAAATCTTTGCCACACACACTTCAGATAGAGCACTCATTTCCAGAATCTATAAAGAATTCATTCTTTTTCTTTTTCTCCATAACTAAACTTAATTTTGGTTGTGAGCCCCTATTTAGCTGAAATATAGAAACTTAATCTTTGCATTTTAGCTGAGATCTTTTTCTTTTTAGGTTCCAAAAAGCAGTGGAGTAAGTCATGGTTGGATGAAGTCCATTCTCCTTTAGAATTCCTTAAAACCTTCTAGGGCTTTTCTTTGAGTGCAATGGCAATAACTAGGCTCTCTCATCTGTATATCTGATCTTCCTCTCCTACTTGACAGAATCTTTTTTGTTGATTTTTCTTTTACTTTTCCAAATTGGGCTTTATAACCAAGTCAAGGGTTTATAATTTCTAAATTAAAAAAACAGATACTTATCTCTTTTCTGCATCCTGGTGAAGTGTCCCTTTCCTTCCCCGATAAAGAGAGAGAGAAAAAAAAACTGCAGAGTTGTAGGAAATAACAGAAACAGAAATCAATTTGGTTAATCAATCACAATATCACCATGTTACATAAAAATCTTTTGACAGAGCTGCTGAAAATGAAATGAACTGACAAAATGTATTTAAGGAAAGGTTGGCTGATAATGTAGCTAAAACAGTAAAAACCTTATAGATATATTTGGATGGGGAGTGAGGACAGGGTGTGGTGATTAGGCCTCATTTTTTTTTTTTTTTTTGCCTTATGAATAGAAGAAATAAAAGGAGGGGGAAGGGAAGAAAAGAGAGGTTGAAAGCAGAAAGAGAAAAAGAGAGAAAGGAAAATCAATTTATAATTTCAAGAAAGCCAGAACAGAATGTCTGATTTTCTACGTATATTCAAAAGGAAGATGACAGAAACAGGCTGCTAAAAACCTCAGCATGATAAGAAGATAATTCTAAAAAGACATGTACAGGTCACAAAGGAATAAAGCAAGACTATCCAAGCATATGATTTCCTAAGGTCCCCTGAAAGAAGATGAACTCTACCCTCTTAGCAGGAGGAAAAAAAGAAAACATAGGGAAGGTGAAAAAAATTCAAAAATTCAAAAAATTTCAGAGTTGCAAGAACTCTGAGTGACTAAAAGCTGTCACTCAGTGACACCTGGATTCTGATCTGGAATCACAGACTTCAGGAAAAAGAAGGCAAGACAAGCCAGTGAGCAGATGAAAGCCACTGGAGTGGGAGCATTTACATTTATCCCTTCACAGCCTAAGTCCTCTAATAATTTTCTCTAAACTTTTATCTGAGAACTAATGATAAAATAATGATGATAACAACGATGATGAAGAATGACTCTGAAGCACTCTCATAGTCATCAGAAGATACGCAGAACCACAGGAAAATGTAGCTTGGAATGAGGTAAAATATCACATTAAAATTTAACACCCTTCAAAATTCAATCTTATTTCATTTCAAAGTTGTATTTCAAACCAAAAGACACTATGGAAATTGAGAGAGAAAAAGAGAGAGAAAAATATTTTACCTCCATTAAAGAGAAAAACCAAGGGGGAAGGGAAGCGGGAGATCTACTGGATAGTTTTGATGACAGCTTCATTTGTGATATAGTATAAATGTGTCAGTCACGATGTAAAGACAAAAGGACCACTTTACTTATTTCTAACATCATTAAAATCAATTAAGATTAAGGTAAAAGCTGCATTTCTGGCCCTGACCTCTGTTAAGCCCCAGACCATGTATCAAATTGCCTGCTGATAAGTCCTTCTCTTGGATCATATCCCACAAGCAAAGCAAATTCAACTTTTCTAAAACTGAATTTTTCATCTTCCCCCCAAATCTGATCTGCTTCTTTTGTCCACTATTCCAATTAGAAGCACCCCAAACAAGAATCTAAGAGAGTCACCCTGGAATGTCCCACCTTGACAATGAAGCTCACAGACAGATCTCACCTCCTCCTCATCCCTCTGCAACTTACTCTGTCAGTTCAGGCCCGCATCATCTCTCCTCTTAACCTTTACCAGCTTATTAACAAGCCTCCCCCTTCTTCTCAGCTTGTCTCTCTCCCGTACACTCTGTGCACCACAGTGATTCTTATAAAATGCAAATTTGATCATGTCACAACCTAGTATAGACAGCTTTGACATGAATGGCCCCCATTCTCTACAGGACATGAACTGAGCTTCTTAGCATGACAAAAAGCCTTCATGGGCTCACCATTAACAGCGTCACCTTCCACCTCTTGCCACCTCACACTCTACAATTAAGCCCAAGCAACTTTCAGTGGCACTGGCTATGCTACTTTAGACTTCTGTTTTTATCTTCCCTCAAGAACTTCCCTCTGCCTGGAATGTACTCCCTCTCTTCAGCAAGCCACAGTTCAAAAGTCCACTCCTTCAGGAGCTCTTCCCTGGTGTTTTGCCACCCCTCACTCACCTCCTCTCCCACCTCAAAAGAGCAGTACCCACTATGGCATTTGCACAGCAAGCCAATCATCCTCCACACACCCACCACACCCCGTGTAAATGCCTGCTTACCTACCTACCTTACTCATCAGGCTGCAAACCTGTCCAGGAAGTTGATGTGCAACAATTGCTCATTGAACTAAATGATTTTTTGGGGGGAGGGAGGGTAATTTTTTTAATTTGTTCTAGTTGTACATGGAAGAATGCATTTTGACATTTTTTCATACATTTACTGATGAACTGTATTTCTTTTTCTGTGAAGTTCAGTTCCTTAGCCCATTTATTGATTGGGCTTTTTTTTTTTTTTTTTGGTGTTAAGTGTATTGATGAAGGAAACAATTTTATTCATTAAGTGCCTCAACTCATACTTGATGCTATTTATAACATTTTCTCCTAATTTTCAATACAGGCACAAGTGACTGATTCATAGCAAATAATATTTTGAGTGAATTTAACAGGAAAATGGAAAGGAGACTTTACTGAGGCCTTCTTAGGGTAGCAGTTCAACATGCCAAGTGCACACTCCCACCACATTACTTAATATTAAAAGTAGCCATTAAGTTCAGTAGCAGTGGTATCCTGTAAGAAGAAAACTACAACTTACAAAGGACAGTAAACTCTCCCAAAGTTACATCTGGAAAGTACATAGGTCAATACTGAAATATAGGTTTTCCATGAACTTATTGTGTTCTCAAGAAAAAAACAGAAAAGAATGCATAAATTAAATAGAAGGAAAAGGCAATACCAAGAACAAAAAAGAGAAATGTATCTAAGTTCTTCTCCAGTCTCAGTTTTCTTTCTGTGGTTGGTTGGCTAGTTTTTTTTGTTGTTGTTCTTTTTTCTTTTTCTTTTTTCCTCCACAGTTCTCAGCAGAATAGTTAACTCAGAGTAATGGGGTCATTCCAAGTCTATGGCTGTTACTTAGAACACCGTCTTAGGCAAAGGTAAGGTTGGCAGGTCAGTAAACTTAAGCATTAATAGGCTTCATTCCATTAGACATCCATTCACTAAACCCATGCAAACCAACTCACAAACACTTAGGCCAAAAAAAGCATGCATTGAAGCTCAGTTTAAATCCACTATCACCATTACAAACACAACTCAAAGGACTATCCCAAAGGTACATTAACATTTTGGTATATGAAAGGTATTACAAAGAGGTACAAGGTTCAACTCTACAAATGAAATGCAAAATGGAATGCTTAGGTAGAAAGGCAAGGCTAGTTAAGCACCCATCCCAGAGGATGAGGACCCCTCTCCCCACAGGAAGGAATGAGAACTGACTTGACTGCCTTACACACTACCCCAGGCACTCTAGGGCCAAACTGTAGGTATTCAGGACTATAAGCTGGTACGATGCTGGGCTTCAAATTCAGGAGCAATAACTAGAACAGTCCAACACAAATCTGTTTTACTCAGTGGAGGTGATCCAGTCACCATAAAGACTGTTCAGTTGCTAAACAATGTTTGAAGTTCATCAGTCAGACAACTAAAAGAGCTACAATTCAGGGACACCAGGCACAGAGCCCAACAACAGTAGCCTTGAAAAACACAGGGAAGAAAAAAATGTAGTGGCAACTCACCAGGCATGTGACCTGAGACTCTTGGCAGTATGCCCTGTGGGGCGGACAGTCTGTAGGCAGAGAATTCATGTCTTTTTCTCTGCTGCCAGAGGCCAAGAAGGCACAGACAAATACCAGCTCCTATCCTTCAGCAAGCTAATAAGCAATGAGGCCTTCCTAAGAACAATGAATGAATAACCACAACTCCCTTCTGTTTCACATGTGCACATGACTGATCAGCATTCCTTTAACTGGGCTTTTACAAACTTAAACAGTTCTGTAATATATTAATGGGATATCAAATATGCCTCCAATGAAAGGCTTCTCATCTGATAAGTAGATTGCTAAACAAAAATCTGAAGCAAAAACCAAGGGCAGAGTTCAGCCTATCAAGTCAACCAACATTAAAGAATGTAAATTCAGACACTGGGCCAAGAACTGCTAATACAAAGATGAGTATGATGTCTTTGAGAAAGCCCCAGTACAGCTGGGGAGAAAAAAAAGCAAAGAGAATATCAATACAATATGCTGACTGCTGGCATAATATGTGCATGATGCTATATGAAGACCACCATAGTTAAATTATGACTAAAAGAAAGGCAACATGAGTGCAGTGACACATGCCTGTAATTCCAGCAACTCAGGAGGCTGAGGCAGGAGGATCACAAGTTCAAGGCCAGCCTCAGCAACTTAGCAACACCCTGCTTCAAAAATAAAAAACAAAAAGAGCTGTGGGTGTATCTCAGTAATAGAATGTTTGCCTATCATATGTGAGGCCATGGGTTTAAATCCCCAGTACTATTTAAAAAAAAAAAAAAAAAAAAAAGGAAGAAGAGGAGGAAGAGGAGGAGGAAGAAGAATAGTAGTAGTGGGGGAAAGGGGAGAAAGAGGAGGAAGAGGAAGTAAGGGAGGGGTGGGGGGAAGGGGAGAAGGAAGGAAGAAGGGGAGGGAGGAAGGAAGGAAGGAAAAGGTAAGGCAAGGCAAACAAACATAGGCCCATGTGAGGTCCAAAGGGAAAGTTAAAAATCAACACTAAAAATAATTTAGTCTGAATTCCAAATGAGGACACACATCACAAATTATAAAAGGAGCTTGACTTGCCCAGAGTCACATGGTCAATTAATAGCAAAGCCTGGACTAGAACTTTGGCTTTTGGTGCTTTCCACTAGAGCAGAGCACTGTTCCAAAATTACAGGAAATGGGACAAGTTCTAGGCTCCTGAAGCTGGCAAAACAACTTTCAAAAATGCAGATCTAAAGACATATAAACTCCTGAACTCTGAATGAGGATGGGGAGGAGCCTAGAGGCTGAATGTCCTCAGGGTGGGACTACTGGAGGATGGAATGGCATCTGCCTAAGATTTGCCAGTAAAACCAGAAAAATAAAAAGCATTTCATTTGCAGCTGGCAGCAAGCATTCTCCTAAAAGCAACAATTTGATAAAAGGTTGCTTCAATGGTGCCACTAGTTCTAACCTCCTCTCCTACAGCAAAAAGCCCTTCTATCACTTGTGCCAAGAATGTGGTGATGTCTCCTTCCTGCACTCAGGATTTCTTAGAGACCACAAAAACAAAGGCATATTACAACATCACTGCCTCTACTGAAGACTATTTGCAAGTCCTTTCCCTATAGGAAACTTCACATGGTATCATGGCGTTCAAAGCACTACAAGTACAAACTAAAATAAAACTCTATCCAAGATCTCTGCAAACTGGAAAATAAGATAATGCTATACCTGATTCATTCACCAAACATTTACTCATAAACTGTGTCATGCAGTATTTCAAAATCTAATTTTTTTTTCCAGTGGGGAGTGGTGGTGAGAGGGAGGTAGAAAGCCAGACAAAACACAGGATCATTAAGATACAGTCCCTGCTGGGCATGGTGGCACATGCCTGTAATTCCAGCGGTTCAGTAGTCTGAGGCAGGAGGATAGAGGTTCAGAGCCAGTCTCAGCAATGATGAGGTGCTAAGCAACTCAGCAAGACCCTGTCTCTAAATAAAACACAAAATAGGGCTGGGGATGTGCCTCAGTAGTCAAGTGCCCCTGAGTTCAATCCCTGGTACAAAAAAAAACAAAAAAAAAAATTCAAAAAAAAATACAACTCCTGTATAATGAAGAAAGCAAATAACTGTAAAATTGATGTGTTACACAGCAGTGCTATTCAAAAGTGTCCCAGGGACAAGTGCTGATCTGTGAATTGTTCGTTGTTGGCCCAAAGAAGATGACTAAGTATAGAAATTAACTGTGAACATTTAGAAACTTCTATAGCAATACAGCAGTAATTTTAGGTCTGTTCAATCTAACAATTTTAAAATGGGGTTTCTATTTTGTACATCTTTTTTATACTTCACTTTTCTATTATTTCATTTTCATGACATTTTACAAAATTATCAGTTCACAAAGTTTGAGGAGTAATCCAATAAATTGATATAAGAGAAGTATTGTTACACTACATCAGCACAGATTAAAAGAAATGGCCTGTGAGACAGAAAGGACATAACTTTGGGGCTGCAGAGGATGAGTAGGGGTTTCTAGAGACAAAGCGGATGAGAAACATTTCAGGCAGAAGAAGCACATCTGCCACGGCTTGGAGATAATTAAGTGAATGGTATGTTTAGAGAATAAACTTTTGAGGCAATAATAAACAGAAATGCAGAAAATTAAGTTACAAAGAGATTCAAAGAGACTGGCATGACTCTACAGTGTAGGCTTTAGACTCGACCCAACAGGTTGAAACCACTGAAGATTTTTATAAGCAGGATAAGGATGTGCTTATGTTTTCACTAAAGTAACTCTGACAGCAATATGGTAGATTTGAAGGAGAGACAGCATACAGGGAAGGACACAGACCAGTTATGAACATAGCAGAATAAACTAGACATGAAGAATAAATTAGGCATTGTATCAAGAAAAGTAGACAAGAGAATGGCTAGAGAAATGTTTTGTATATTATACATTCCTACCTTCTGCCTTATTATCAATATGAATCACAATCCCTAATCAGATAATTTTTCATTTAATCCAATAAGTAGCCTGCTCACAGATGGGCAGACATCGGGATGATAAGTTCACTACTGAGAGACAGAAGTTATAACTGCAAGGAAAATGTGGAGTTCTACAATGAAAATGTCAAGGTTCAGTAAATACAAGTATTGTAACTCTGTGGTTGAGAGATTTTAGAGGTATATGGGGTAAAATGTGAAATTCTACAATTATCCTGGCCTTTAATAATCTTAAATAGGCACATATATAAATGGAGAAGAACAATAGATAAAGGGTTTTAGCATATTTATTTTGCACACTCAGTCTACAGCATATTATTTTAGATACTCTGAAAAATACAAAGAGGAATAAGAATTCCTTCACTGCTTCTAGCCTCAGGGAAACTCTGGTATCTCCTGTGTATGCCTAGAATTGAGTTCTGGACCTAAATTCAGACCTAAGTAGGCCTGAGGTACTTACTTCAATAGGTATCAAATCAAGACTCATTTTCAACTCAGCCATTTTCTATGGTTCAGGGAATCTCTAATGAGTAGGAGCGTGTACATGTATGGGTAGGAAGGGAGAGTTCCTTGTGTGGAAGAAATAAAATTTTCCTAAAATGTCCCCACAGAAACAGAAGTCCTACAAATGAAAACTACTGAACTGATCAGGTCCAAAAGAATCACCTAGTTTCCAAGTAAAGCACAGCTCTCTCAACCCAACATAAACTGTGTCTCCCAGAATGGAAGCCACTAGCTTAAGGAGCCCCTGAAACTCAGACTTTTCACAGAAAGGACCAGGGGTTGAGAACATAAGGCAAGCATAGGCCATTTTTCATGGAACATTTCTGAAAAAAAGGAAAAGACCTTTAGAAGGAGACAGAAAAATGCAATTATTTTTTCTATCATGGATATTCAGTTCCCCTACTATCTACAACCAACACACACAGGGAACACCACTTATCAGAACACTATTGTGTGGCAGGCTCAATATCCATGCTATGGGGCTGACTGTGTTTCATAAGGCTCTCATAAGTACCTGCTATATGTCAGGGCACGAGTTTACCAAAGTGTATAATAGGCTTAGTTTGATGACAACTTCTACCGTATTCCACTCATGAATGAGGACAAATAACCCCTTCTGTATATCTACAGCTGTATCTATACAAGTGAAGTTTAGCAATTACCTGTGAATTAATCTAAATGTTCCACAAATACACAATTAAATATTAAAGAGTTTAATTTACTGAAAGAGTAATAAGCTTTTAATCTAAGATCACCAAACTTCCACTTCATTTTATTTTATAAAAACATAACATTGTCTATATCTTTGTAAAATGGCACCAGATGTAAGATGGGATAACACACAAAAGATGAGAACAAAATTATCTCCTGAGAGCATTAATTGTCCTTTTCTTAATTTAGAAATAAACAAATTTTCCATCAGTGCCTCAGATCTACAAAACACTTTTGGGAATCAATAGAAAACAAAAAGACCTAATTATCCACAAGGTCTAGAAAAGATAGAGAACAGAATCACTTAATAGCAACAGTGTATGGAGGTAAGCAAGGAGAAGCGCTCCATTGAAAGTCTCCAAGATCCTCTGCAAGACCCGTACAATGTGCTAGCACGGGAAGTGATGAATAGGTTTCATTGATAATAGTGGCTACGTCATGGCTGGCTGAACATTCAGTCCACAAACAGAAGGCTTCTGTATTTGCTCGAATCAACCACAGGAAAGTTTTAGCAAAAAGACTGTTATATTCAAATGGAAATCAGTACTTTCCAGCAAGAATGGACAATTAGCAATTCCTTAAACTGGCACTAAGAGGAAGAGCAGGGAAATGTACCAAAAAACCACCTCAAACACCCAATATTCCAAATGTGAAATAAACAACATAGATTACTATAGTTAGCATTTTAAAAATTTTACATAGCAGACATAGTTTGGATATTGTGGGTCGCCCAGCTATCAACTTACCCTACTAGGTTTCACCCAAATATTCTTCTTCTGTAAATTTCTAATTACATACGAGTTTAAACAGCAGTCTAAGATGCCAGCAACAGGTTAATTTAGATGGTGTTTCTTGAACACTTAGCAAAAAATATAGGTCTGTTTATACATTATTTGAACCTACATTTTAAGCCTTTAGTCAACAGATAAAAGACTGCTAAGTCTTTATTAACAGATTTTAGCAAATACCTCTCCAAGACTGGCAGGCCAAATAGGCACCATCCTCACCTTCATCTCCAAGCACACACACAACTGTGGCCTACCTGACTTATTGGTTTTGTTTTATGACTCTGATTCTGGGACTGTACAAGTCCACAGGCGCTAAAATAAGTTACAATGAATCCATGGTTCTGTTTAATTTTGTTTTTCTTTCTGGCCCCGGGGGTTGAATCCAGGGGTGTTCCACCACCATCTCCAATCCTTCTTATTTTTTGCTCTGATATGGGGGTCTGACTAAATTGCTGAAGTTGGCCTGGAACTTGAGATCCTCCTGCCTCAGCCTTCCAAGTTGTTAGATTACAAGTGTCATACTGCGCCAGGCTTAAGCAATGATTTCTTAGATATAGTGACAAAAGGAAAAGTGACAAAATATAAAACTGATGAACTTCATCAAAACTAAAAATTTTGTGCTTCAAATAACACCATCAGAAAAGTGAAAAGACATTCAACAAAATGTAAGAAGATACTTGCAAAGCATGCATCTGAAAAGGGACTGTCTTCAACATATACAAATAAATCTTAAAATTCAACAATACAAAGACAAATAATCCAATTAAAAATAGGGAAATGGTTTAAATAAGACATTTTTCCAAGGAAAACATATGAATGGACAACAAGCAGATGAGAAGATGCTATCGTTAGTCATTAGAGAGTGAAATCTCTCGATGACTACAGTAAGAAAGACTGACAGCAACAAGTGTTGTCAAGGATATGGAGAAATTAGAACCCCCATAGAATGTGTGTGACTAGTTTGGAAAACAGTTTATCAGTTCAGTAGAGAGTTACAAGACCCAGCAACTCTACTCCTAGGTAGATTTGTAAGCATAATGAAAACATACCACATGAAAACTTCACATATGTTCATAGCAATAGTCATGATAGTCAAAAAGTGGAAACAACCCAAAGTCCATCACCTCATGAATTGATAAATAAAACTGTTTACCCATGTATGTAATATTATCTGGCAGTAAAAAGGAATTAAGTACTAATACATCCTAAAACACAGATGAACCTTAAAAACACCAAGTGAAAGAAACCAGTCATAAAAGAGCACATGTGGTATGACACAGCTGATAGGAGAAGTTCAGAACAGACAAATCTGGAGAGACAAAAGTACTACTTGAGAGATTTCCCAGAGCAGGGAGGGGTGGGAGGAAGTGGGGAGTGACCACTAATAGGTACACGTTTTCTTTGTGAATCAATAAAAACATTTTAAAATTACATGACAATATGGTAGCACAAATTCATAAAAATCCTGAAATCCATCGAACTACTCACTTCAAATGAAATTTATGGCATATAAATTACATATCAATAAAGTGTTTCTTTTAGAAATTGTGCCAAACTGCAAGCTCTTATGCATTCTTGAAAGCAGTCCCTTAAGCTACCCAATGCCAGACAGGGCCAGGCAAATACAAAGTAGAGCAATCATTTTTTCTCATATCAACCTGTGTCTATGTTCTAAGCATTAGTCTTGAATTGGACTGGATCTGTCACTACCAAAGAACCCAATATATACATTTCAAACACTATAAATTTCTAAGAATCATCAAAGGCAAGCAGCACCTACTGCCAAGTGTGATTCCATTCACTTCAACAAACATTGATTGAGGTTCACAATAGACTAAGTACTATGTTTAGAATATGAAGACAAAAAAATTCAGTGGGCCTAATACCCAAGAAGTTCATAGCTTATTAAATCTAAGACAGATATATATACATATGATTCCAGATAACTGTACTTTCAGCAAATTATAGAAATAATTATGGGAGCAAAGAAATAGTACAAAGAAGGGAATCATTAATTTGTGTGGAGATGACTGTATTACTCTTTTTTTGTTGCTATAACAAAATACTTGAAGTTGAATACTTTGTAAAGAAAAGAGGTCTATTCGCCATACAGTTCTGAAGGTTCATTTGCATGGCAAGGACTTCCCTGTCTAAGTCAACTTGGCATAAAAACAGAAAGAGAACTGGCCATAAGCAGAAGGGGCCAAACACATGGAGTGGCCTAGAATTAAAACAATATGCTGTTTTATAATGTTTATATTCATGCATTGTAGTTATAGGTAATAGTGGGGTTCATTTGACATATTCATAGATGCATATAACATAATTTACTACATTTCAGACTCTAGCACCTACCCTTTCTTCCTCTCCTCCCTACTCCAATCCCCTTCCTCTATTCTACTGATCTTCCTTCTACTTATCTATTGTTTTTATAACTGGTGCATTACAGCTACACATAAAAGTGAAGTTTGCTGTGAGATAGTCACACATGCACATAGCATAGTTTGGTCCATTTCATTCTGCAATTCTTCCCTTTTCCCAACTCTCCTCTCCTCCTTGATTCCCTTCCTCTACTCCACTTTTCTTCCTTTTATTTCCATAAAATTCCCCCTTTTTTACTCCTTATTTCTCCCCAGCTTCTGCATATGAGAAAACATTTGCCTTCGACTTTTGACCTGAGGTTATTTCACTTAGCATGATGTTCTCCAGTTCCATCCATGTATCAGAAAATGATACAAATTCATTCTTAATGGTTGATTAAAAGTCCATTATGTAAATATACCTCATTTTCTTTAACCCTTTGTTTGTTGATGGGCACCTCAGCTGGTTCCATAAGTTGGCTATCATGAACTGCCCTGCTAACACCATGTGGCTGTATCACTACAGGACACTGATTTTACTTCTTTTAGATAAACACGAAGGAGTGAACTAGCTGGCTCATACAAGAGTTCCATTCCCGCCATTTAAGGAATCTCCATAGTGCTTTTCAAAGTTTCTACACCAATTTTCAGTCCCACCAATAATGAATAAGTCAACCTTTTCCCCCACATCCTTGCCAACAATTATTGTTATTTGTATTCTTGATGATTTTAACTGGAGTGAGATAAAATCTCAATGTGCTTTTAATTTACGTTTCCCTGATTACTAAGAATACTGAACATTTTTTCATTTGTTGGTCATTCATATTTCTTATTTCAAAAATGTCTGTTTAGTTCATTTGCTCACATATTAATTGAACTACTAAATGAACTATTTATTTTTTGAGTTATTTGTACACTTTAAGTATTAATCCCCTGTTGGAAGCAGAACTAGCAAATGTTTTCTCCCATTCTATATGCTCTCTCTTCGTGTTCTTATTTTCTTTGCTGCTTATTTTCTTTGCTGCTTCTTTGCTTCGTGTTGCTTATTTTCTTTTGCTTAGTTTGAAGTCATTCCACTTAGTGATTATTGATTTTATTTCTTAAACTTTAGGAGTCTTACTAAGGAAGTCAGTGCCTGCACCAAAATATTAGAGTTTTGACCAAAGTTTTCTTCTAGCAGTTGCAGTGTTTCCAATGGAATTTCCTGGTATTTCATTTACTTTGAGTTGATTGTGGCATAGAGTAAGAGATAGGGGTCTAGGTTCATCTTCTAAAAATGGATATCCAGGTTTTCCAGGACCAGTTGTTAAAATCGCTCTCTCTTCTCCAGTGTATATTTTTGGCACTTCTGTCAAGGATTTGATGACTGTATCTATGTGGATTTCTCTGTGTGTCTTCTCTTCTACTGGTCTTCATGTCTGTTTTTATGCCAATACCATGCTGTTTTTGTTACTATACCTTTATAGTATAACTGGAGATCAGGTATTGAAATATCAAGCAAATTATTAAAGCTATAATTAAAAACCTTTCCATAAAGAAAAGTCTGGGAATAAATGGACTCTCAGCTGAGTTTACCAGAACTTTAAAGAAGAACTAATGCCAAAGCTCCTCAGATTATTCCATGAAATAGAGAGGGAACAGATTCAATATGATACCCATCAAAATACCAATATCTTCTTCGTAGAACTAGAGAAAATGATATGCTTTTGAGAAAACGGAGTTATTTTCAAAGACCAACATTAATGCCTTCTGAAGGCTATGCCTGCATAACCTAATTACCTCTAATCAGGTTCCACCTTTTTTTTTTTAATTTTGATTCACTGAACACAAATGGAGTACAGCTATTGCTTCTCTGGTTGTACAAAGAAGTGGAATCACACTATCTGTGCATTCATACATGTACACAGGGCAATGATGTCTGTCACACATTGTTATTATTACCCCCCCACACCGACCCCACACCTCCCTTCCTTCTGTGCCATCTATCCTTCCTCCATTCTTGCCATCCTTCCACCCCACATTATGCATCATCATTCACTTATCAGAGAGACCATTCGGCCCTTGGATTTTGGGGATTGGCTAATCTCACTTAGCATAACAGTCTCCAACATCATCCATTTACCTACAAATGCCATAATTTTATTCTTCTTTATGGCTGAATAATATTCCATTGTGTATATATACCACAGTTTCTTTATCCATTCATCTATTGAAGGACATCTAGGTTGGTTCCACAATCTAGCTATTGTGAATTGAGCAGCTATGAACATTGATGTGGCTGCATCACTGTAGTACTCTGATTTTAAGTCCTTTGGGTATACGCCAAGGAGTGGGATAGCGGGGTCAAATGGTGGATCCATTCCAAGTTTTCTAAGGAATCTCCACACTGCTTTCCAGAGTGGCTGCACCAATTTGCACTCCCACCAGCAATGTATGAGTGTACCCTTTTCCCCACATCCTCACCAACACCTGTTGTTGCCTGTATTCTTAATAAAAGACATTCTAATTGGGGTAAGATGAAATCTTAAGGTAGTTTTGATTTGCATTTCTCTTATAACGAGTGATGTTGAACATTTTTTCATAAATCTGTTGATTGCTTGTAGATCTTCCTCTGCAAAGTGTCCATTTCTTTGGCCCATTTATTGATTGGGTTATTAGTGTTTTTGGTGTAAAGATTTTTGAGTACTTTGTAGATTTTGGAGATTAGTGCTCTGTCTGAAGTGTGTGTGGCAAACAATTCTTAGCAAGAAGAGTGAAGCAGGGGGTATCACAACACCGGACCTTCAAATATACTACAGAGCAATAGTAACAAAAACAGCATGGTATTGGTACCAAAATAGACAGGTAGATCAATGGTACAGAATAGAGGACACAGAGACAAACCCACATAAATACAGGTATCTCATACTTGACAAAGAAGCCAAAAACATACAATGGAGAAAAGATAGCCTCTTCAACAAATGGTGCTGGGAAAACTGGAAATCCATATGCAGCAAAATGAAACTAAACCCATCTCTCTCACCCTGTACAAAACTCAACTCAAAATGGACCAAGGACATAGGAATTAGACCAGAGACCCTGCACCTAACGGAAGAGAAAATAGGTCCAAATTTTCATCATGTTGGCCTAGGACCAGATTTCCTTAACATGACTCCCAAAGCGCATGAAATAAAAGCAGGAATCAATGATTCGGATAGAGTCAAACTAAAAAGCTTTTTCTCAGCAAAGGAAACAATCAGCAATGTGAAGAGAGAGCCTTCAGAGTGGGAGAAAATCTTTGCCACAGGTTCCACCTTTTAAAGGTCCTATTACCTCAAAACGGCCATACCAGAGATCAAGATCCTAGTACATGAACCTTTGGAGGACTTTCTCAAACCATAACCAAACCATAGCAATGAGCCACAATGGTTTAATAAAATAATGACACCTGAGCATAGCTTTAAAGCATTGGTAGATAAGAGAGGAATGGCTCAGGGAAGGGCATAATGGAAGATTTGATCCTCTAGTAGACCTGCTAGATGGCAATGGTGGAGAGCACCTGAAGGAACAACTGTGCACATCATGGCGAGGAAGTAAAAAAGGAAATGGAAAAGACCAGGGTCCCTCAGACCCCTTAAAGGACACAACCCCAAAGACATAAGAATCCCCCACCAGGGGCAACCTTATAAAGATTCCAACACCTCCCAACAGCACCACGCTGAGAATCAAGACTTTGAAAGACACATATCCAAATAATAGCATTGATTTGGGGAATTAAGCTCAGATCATAGATAAGCTCTAAATTTTAATCCTTATCCTAAAGGTACCAGTGATTCACTAAAGGATATTGCACAGCTGAATGAATTGATTGCATTTATTTTAGGTTTATCACCCTAGCAATTGTTTGCTGGATGAAGAGTCATTAGGACAAGGAGACTGCCATTTTTATTTATCTATATGATTACTTTAACATGCTTTCAAATGAAATTTCACAAAGAAATCCAAGAAGTGAAAGAGAAAAAGAGAAAAATCATTCTGGTTGAACAGTGGTGGAGGGTCTGGAGCCCTGTCTAGGCAATGTCCCTTTACCACCCACCACTGAAGAACCCCTTTTGTGCTCTGCAGGTGGTGGTATGGGAGACTGAATTAAAGACAGCTCGTATTGAAAGACTGGAGATTAGGGAGCTAATGCAATAGTCCACTAGGAAAAT
The DNA here is from genome assembly GCA_020662805.1 of Glaucomys volans. Taxonomy (NCBI): domain Eukaryota; kingdom Metazoa; phylum Chordata; class Mammalia; order Rodentia; family Sciuridae; genus Glaucomys; species Glaucomys volans. The sequence goes on from JAJEJO010001300.1 coordinate 393,506, forward strand.
GATGAGGGCCTAAAATAAGCATGAATTATGGGGAGAAGAGGAGAATCCAGAAGGCTCTAAAGAAGTACAGAATTGACAGAACTTCATAACTGACCAGATGTAGAGAGTGAGAAAGAAGAAAGAATCAAGGGTGACTTCAGGGCTTGTGGCTTGGGTGAAAGGGAAAATGATTTTGTTGATTAATAAAGGATACTGGATTTTCCTCAAGATATTTCAAACCCAATAATTCCTAAAATTGAATTTTTGCCTGTCTTTCAAACCTGCTCTGACTATGAGCAGTTTCATCATCTCAGTATATGATGCTGGTGCAGAAACCTGGGAATCCTCCTTGACACCTGCTCCCCCACACCCCCTATATTCAATCCAACACCAAGTACCACCAATTCCAAACTAACATTTACTTTACTATTTCGGGACTAATACAAGGAACATTATCTATGGGTAAATAGTACTAAGACTATTTTAGATAATCATGAACTTAGTTAACTTACTTGAAGCAAGCTCAGCTTCTTAGAGAAGATTAAAGTGTCTCTCTAATCTGGAGGTTAGGTATAGGTCAATATTTCAAAGATAGAAACCACTGATCCAGCACTAAATCCCTGGTAGGATCTTTACAAGGAGCAATTTGACAGCAAAGCCTGTGATTTGGGTACTGAGTTAGAAGTGTGTTTGCAACACCGCTGCCCCTCTGCTCCCTGATGTCCTCACCAATTTCCAAATGACTTCTTTATTAGCTGATCATAGACCTTACCTGACCAGACCTCACTCTTAAACAGTACATCAGGGGTTGTGACTGTTAAGTCTGCAAGCTGAAAAATCCCCAGGTAATTTCTCAGTCTGGGAAAGTTAATACAAAGGTATCTTCGTTTCACTCTTCTAGTGACCCCAGGAGCTGCCTTAATGTGTAGATGCTATAAGGACTTTCAGACAATAATCAAATTATAATTTACCATGGCCTTTCCATGGTACTCTGCAAAAATATTCAACAAAGTACTGCACATGAAAAATGCTGAGTTTCCAGGGAATTTCTAATACAGAAAAATTGCTTTTCCAAAGGCAAATGTAGGAGATGGGGATTATAATATCCAACACCATTTTTGCTTCTTAACTTTCCCCAGTATAAGCATTTCTTAACTACTATAGATACATTCTTCAAGTTCAGTAAGCTGGTGATGGCATTATATGTATTTTCATTTTTAAATCAATATATAAAATAATTACATAAATATTTCATTTTAAAATAGACTTTTCAGGAACCTCTGGCCAAATCAGGGAGTGTATTGACAGTTAATAAGTATAAGAGGAATCTGCTTATGGCCTAATCATTTTGTTTATTATTCTGGCAACAGTCTGGTGATTTTGACAATACTAAGATTTTAAATTGACTTATGCTTGGTTGTATATAATTTATTTTGTGTCAGTAAAGGACCACTGGTTAATATAGGATACATTAGAATTGTTGAAATATAGGTCAATAAAGAACATAAACATAAAACTTCTACTCGAGATATTTACCAGCTGTGTATACTGCATTATCTGATCAAATCTCATGCTTTAAAATAAAATATCTCTAATACTTCAAAATCTGATGGGGGTGGGGGGACAGGAAAAATATAGCAAATATAACATGAAGCTACTTTTTCATTCCCAGTGAATAAATATCATCTACCCCATACTGTGTTATTTGCAACAAATTACAAATAGAAATTTGAAATATTTTATCTTATTGTACTTAAAAAGATATGTTTCTTCAAAAATAATCACAAAATAATAAGATTTCAGGCTGGAGGTATAGCTCAGTGGTTGAGCACTTGCCCGATATGCATGAGACCCTGGGTTGGATACCTAGCACCAGAAAGGGAGAGAAAAATACAAGACTGCCAACCACTGACTAGTAAGGTTTTTGTTAATTTGGAAATCTCAACAAAACATTAAATTTCAGTTTGCACTTTAATCTATTCTCACTTGAAAAGCATATCCTTTTAAAATTTGACAAATGGTACTTTAGCTTATGTGGATTATTTGAAGTACATTAGGCAACCTTTACATAGGCAAAATAATATCCATTTTAGCATTGTTCGTAATAGTTAAAGAATGGAGACCGAGTACCCATCACTGAGGAGACAAGGTACATCAATACAATGAACTGTTAGGCAGAAACTGCAGAAAAAATAATAATAAGGAAATGGATATAATGGTGTGCTACTATTTGCATAGGAAATGGAGGTGGGCAGGAAATATGTAAATATATTTGATTGTATGTGTTTAATACCTTGAAACTGCTCAATATGTGCACACTTAGTTGCATGGCATATAGCAATCTTAGACGATAATTTCATCCCAAACCCTTTCTGGGCTCTATCAGTGACTGAAACAGCAGCTACAAAGGGCTCCTTTGTTTTCCCAGAAGTAGAGAAGAGGGTAGTGCAAATACAAGGATCTTGATGTACCCCAGAAGAAATGAATAAGCAAAAAAGTTTTGAAAATATTCAATTTTTCTAATCACACTGAAAATCATTTGTTAAATTAAAAAGTAAAAAGGTCTCATCATGATTCTCTATTAAATCATATTAAAAATAAACTTTATGACATAATACCTAATAATACATTTACTTCACATTATCTCTTGTAGAGTCAAAATGACAGATTGTTTTTTAAGAATTAATTCAGGGCTGAGGATATAGCTAAGTTGATAGAGTGCCTGCCTCACAAGCACAAGGCCCTGAGTTCAAACCCTAGCACCAAAAAAAAAAAAAAAAAAAAAAAGAATTAATTCATAGGGCATTTCTTGAGAAGTAGGGTCTTGGGTTGAAACATATTGTGAACAAAAAAGATGCTATGGCACCAATGACCAAGTGACATCCAGGGTTTTTGGGGAACAAAAATCACAAACCTTAAAATATAACACAAAATGAATTTTTAAAAGTTTGGGCTCTCAATTTACCTACTCCAAATGGGTACGGTGCCATTAATCCCTGAGTTCCTAATAGACTGGCTATAACAGCTCTAACAAAGATCTGTTGTTCTTAAACTTCTGCTCCCATCGAACCCTTCCAATCCCTGTCAAACACCTCACTTTTTAGTTTTACCAGAAGGAACTGAAGTAATTCTCTTGGTACACACTGGAGTGTCCACCTGTCCTTACCTTAATCCATCTCCCAACCCCACCACGATCTTATTAGCTCAATCACCCCACCACTCCACATTCCCAGTTCTCCCCTCAATCCCTTGCTGTGCGCCCAACATAGCAAAGGTTTTCTGTTATTTTGTAAAATCTATCTTAACCACACCGCCTCCTTTAACTATTGTTCTCTCCCTTTTCTAGTCAAGCTGCCCAAATGTGTCACTCACATCCATTGCCTCTTCCTCCTTCCTTCAGAAAATGTGTGTCCCACTGAAATCTGTGAACACTACACAATCAATCAAGGCAGGCAGGAACTGCAACGACCTTCCATCCACAAAAATAGACATTCCTTAGCTTAAAAAAAAGTAAGTAAAACCTCAAGATTATTTCAGGTATCTCCACAAAAGAAAAAGGGAACGCCACAATAATAATCTGAAATGGAGGACAATATAAACACTGCAAGGGATAACCCCACACCCACTTCAGTTGGCTTTGGAATGTGGCCTTGCACTTTAAGAATTCCAAAACTTCAAACCCAAATAAAAATAAAGTTCTGTGAGAGCTTTTGAGGAAAGTCTGTTTTCTTCTCCCTCCTCTGTCATACACTATAGTACCTGGATTAAATCTGAGTGAAGAGCAGCTATGCCTACTCCAACTTACACCAGGATGAACTGTAGTTCTCAGACTGTGTCTAACCCTGGTTATTCCATTTTATAAAGCAGTAGTTCACCATGAGTTACTCCATTTTGAGTTTAAGTGCTGAGGTAGAATGATTCTACGTCGTGTTTGTGCAAGTAAACAATTGCCATCTGCCTAGCACAACCATGAAGCACAAACAAATAAATTAACTGTACTAATAAAAATGACCACCTGTGAATTTATCAGATTAATCTGAAGCACATGGCTGAACAGATATATCAAACTCACATCAGAAAAACCAGGCCCATGAGCTTTTTGGACATGAGACCACCAAATGATGCAACCTCCTCCCCCAAGGTCCATAAATGGAGGAGCATCCTGAGACTGGACACAGCGGCACCTGGACCCTGTTACCTGATCATTTGCCATGAGCTTTGCCTAAGAAAATCACCACAGAGATGAATCCCCAATTCTCTGTATTCAGGGTTCAGCAGAGTTTCTTCTGCCAGTGATGACCGCACACTCCCACTCCAAACCAACGTCTCAAACTGACACGCTACAATGACACTCTGAAACTGCCTGTCTGGACCCTGCCTAGAAAACAAATTCTTTGTCTGGTTCATAATCTTATCTGACTACCTACAGTGATTCCTTGCATTCTGAGCTGTTCTCTGCCGCTCCATTCAGCCTCCTGAACGCCTCTAGCTGCCTTAACTCTTTCTTATCTTTTTGTAAAATAAATATATAACTGTGTAATGTAATATATGTATACGTGTGTTCACATGTATATGTACATATAACATGTAAAATATATAAATGACATGTATGCATACAATGTATACATATACATATATGACATCTGCATACATAAGTATGTGTGATGTATGATGTGTGACTCGAGCATTATAGATATTAAGATTGGAATAAAGAAATCTGTGATTGCCTGGCTTATGACTATCAGGTGGCTCACAAGTATTCAGTGACCTGCCACCCGTCGGGGTGCCCAGTGGCCGGGGCAGGCTGCGCGCTCCGGGTGGCTGGTGATCCCGCGCCCTGGAGCTGAGGCGCGCAGTCAGGCCCTTCCGATGGAGGTGCCTCCGGGCCCGACCCTGGCGCCCCCATTCTGCCCGCCACGCAGGACGTGAGGAGGCAGCAGCATTGGGCGAGGCCCGTGAACTTCTGCGGCTGCGGAGGGACCTGCAGTCCAGCCCCCCTCCTTGGTGAAGGGGATGCTGTCATCCAGGATGCTGTCACAGCTCCTGCACAGCCACAGCGGGGCCTTGGAAAGCGCCCCCAGCACCCCCTTTCTCAAGGACCTCCTCAGCCTGGACTCCTCTCCAGCCAAGGAGCGGTTGGAGGAGAACTGCATACACCCGCTGGAGCCATGCTGAGCTGCGATGTGGACGGCTCCCGCCCCCCGACCTCCCCGAGGGTGGGTGGGTTTGCCCACGGGCAGGATGTCCGTGTAGGGGCCAGGTCCTGAGGCTACGTGAGGAGGCAGGCCGGTCCAGACCCCCTCCTCACGTCTCGCCACCCACGCTGGCCTGTCAGGGTGCCCAGGGCCCCAGGCTAAAGCAGAAGTCTTCGCCATTGGCCAATGCTTCTGCATGCTCAGTGCGTGATCACTGAGTGTCTAGGCTCCGTGCAGCTTGCAGCCCACGCGCTAACCTCGTGGACAGCTCTCTGATTGGTTGTTGCTGCATACATATACTGCACTACTTCCCTGTTGGGGAGAAAAGAAGAAAGAATCTGTAAGGAGATGGCCATCGTGTGAATAAAGCTTCTGACCAGCCTACGTGTCGCGTCTCACTGCGGGCAGGGATTCGCGATACCACCACTGCAAGTGGTGTGGCCTATGAACTGATTGTTATTCAATAAATTCTCTACTGGAAAGACAAAGGTCCATGTTAATGACAGCTCATCACTACAGTGTGATGTGTATGTGTGTGTCCTACTGATTCTGTGTCTCTGTACAACCCTATTTAATGTGTTTGTGTACATGCATGTATATACACATATATATTTTTAAGACATTTATCAAAGGTGATGACTCATGATTAAAAAGACCTACTGTCACCTATCTGAGGCTTGGAGAGACAGGAAAGCTAGTGGTGTGGTTCAAAGGTCTGAGATCCACACAGTAGATAGTACCATTCCAGTTCAGCTCTGAAGGCCTGACAATTTATATTCCAGCTCAATTGTCAAGCAGACAGAATTCAACCTTCCTCTACAGTTCTGTTCCATTCATGCCCTCAACAGATAGAATGATCCTCGACTACAGAGGGGAGGGCTATCTGCTTTACTCAGTCCACCAATTCAAATGCTAATTGACATACCCAGAAATGTTTAACCAGCTTTCTGGGTATCCCATGGTCCATAAACTTGACATATAAAATTAACCATCACAGATGCTAAACTCACGATAAGGCAGATTACCAGACATGGATTTTAAATTAGTTATAAGAACTATGTTTAACAACAACAATAAAGAGCCACATGCATTTTAAACAAATGAAGAAATAGAAAATCTCAGTTAAAAACAGAAGATGTAGCTGGGTGCAGTGACACAGACCTGTAATCCCAGAGACTCAGGGGGCTGAAGCAGGAGGATCACAAGCTCAAGACCAGTCTCAGCAATTTAGCAAGGGTCTCGCTAAAATAAAAACTAAAAAGGGCTGGGGATGTAGCTCAGTGGTAAAGTACCCGAGTTCAATTTCTAATACCAAGAACAAATCTAGAAGAAGTAATAAACAATATAATGGAGAGATTAGAAATATAAAATATGTATAATTTTAAAATTCACTAGATAAGCCTAAAAGCAGAATAGGAAAACATGGGGATAAAAATCAATGAACTAAAGGTAGAGTAACAGAAATCCAGACTGAAGAAGAGAGAAAAAAAATTTAACATGTGAACAGCATTTTAAAGGATATATATGACAATTTCAAAACATTGCCATATACCTACCAAAGTCTAGGAAACTTAATGGGGCAGAGACAAAAATACCTGGAGGAATAATGACTACAAATCTCAAAATTTGGTGAGTGGCATAGGTTTACAAGATTCAAGAAGTTCAACAAATCACTAGTGAGAGACACTCAAAATCATGCCTAGAATATCAGAGTCAAAGCATAAAAATCACTAATAGAAAATTATAAAATTAGGGAAGAAAAGAAACATTATGTACAAGTAAGGCATTATTCCAATAACTGCAAATATTTCATCTAAAGCCACAAAGCCAGGACAACAGTCCAACAAGATCCTAAAATAAAGAACAATACTGTCAACTTAGAATACTATATTCAACAAACATACCCTGCAAGAATAGACAAACTTTGGCATTTTCAGAAAATGGGGCATACTTCACCAGGAAAGATCTGCACAATAAGAAATAGCAAAGGAAGTCTAAGAAAAAGGGAAAGACTACCAGGGGAAAATCTGAATCTTCATGAATAGGTGGGAAACCATAGAAATGGTTATTGCGTATGATTATTTTCCTCTGAAATTAAATACAGTGAAATCTTGCACGCTCGCTCTCTCTCTTTCTCTCCCCTCCTTCCCCCCTCACATGCATGCTCATGCACACATACAACTTTTGAGTTGATAATAAACATAAATGTAAGACAATTGAAAATAATACCATAGGGAGGGATATAGCTCAGTTGGTAGAGTGCTTGCCTAGCAAGCATAAAGCCCTGGGTTCAATCCCCAGTACCGCAAAAAAAAAAAAAGAAAAAAAGAAAGAAAAGAATACCATAAAGAACATTAAGAGTTACGGTAAATGAACTGCTATGTTTGCAAACTTTTTACTTTTTTATGAATGGAAAAATATTAAATCTAAGTATACTGTGACCGATTAAGGATATATATATATATTATAATCCCTAGAGCAATCACTAAAAAATATGTCAAGAGGAATAGCTTAAGAATCAATAAATGATTCATTCTACTATCTTTCCTATTCCTGTCTACCCTCCCTTCCCTTCATTCCCCTTTGTCTAATCCAATAGACTTCTATTTTTCCTGCCGCACTCCTACCCCCACCTTACTGTATGTCAGCATCCACATATGAGAGAGAGCATTTTGGGATTGGCTTATTTCACTTAGCATGACATTCTCCAGAGCCATCCATTCACCAGCAAATGCCATAATTTCATTCTTCTTTAAGGTTAAGTAACATTTCATTGTTACTTATTGTTCACAATTTCTTTATTCATCTGTTGAAGGACACCTAGGTTGGTTCCATACCTTAGCTATTGTGAACTGAGCTGCTATAAACTTTGATGTGGCTGCATCACTGCAGTATACTGATTTTAAGTCCTTTGGGAATAAACTGAGGAGTAAGATAACTGGGTCAAATGGTGGGTCCATTTCAAGCGTTCTGAGGAATGTCCTCGCTGCTTTCCAGAGTAGTTGCACCAGCTTGCAGTCCTACCAGCAATATATGAGTGTACCTTTTTCCCCACATCCTCACCAACATTTGTTACATGTATTCTTAATAATTGCCATTGTGACTGAGTGAGATGAAATCTTAAGAGTAGTTTTAATTTTCATTTCTCTAATTGCTAGAGATGTTGGACATTTTTTCATATATTTTTTGGTGATTCATATTTCTTCTTCTGTGAAGTGTCTATTCAGTTCCTTTGCCCATTTACTGACGGGGTTATTTGTGAGTGTGTGTGTGTGTGTAAGTTTTTTTAGTTCTTTATAAATCCTGGAGATTAATGCTCTAACTGAGATGCAGGTGGCAATATTTTTCCCATTCTGTAGGCTCACCACAAGCTTGATTATTTCCTTTGCTGTGAAGAAGATGTTTAGGTTGATACCATCCCATTTATTGATTCTTGATTTTACTTCTTCTTCTTTGGAGTCTTGTTGAGGAACTTGGTTCCTAAGACAAAATGATGGAGAATTGGGCCTACATTTTCTTCTATTAAGTGTAGAGTTTCCAATCTAATTCCGAGGTCCTTAATCCACTTTGAGTTGAGTTTTGTGCAGGGTGAGAGACAGGGGTTCAATTTCATTCTGATACATATGGATTTCCAGTTTTCCCAGCACCATTTGTTGAAGAGGCTATCTTTTCTCCATTGTATGTTTTTGGCGCCTTTGTCTAGTATGAGATAACTGTACATATGTGGGTTTGTTTCTGTGTCTTCTATTCTGATCCACTGGTCTTCATTCCTATGCTCATATATGAATAGACCACCAGTGAAACTCCATATCATGTAATAATCACAAGAATGCACCCTAATTAGAATGTCATACTCCATGTGTGCACAATATGTTAAAATACACTCTACGGTCATGTATATCTAAAAAGAATAAAGAATTAAAAAAGAGTCCACAGAGCCGAGCTCCGGTCTTCCCCGCCACTGTGCGGCATCTCCTGGGAGGTCTGGCCTGGAGGGGCTGGAGTCTCTGGCCCCGGCGGCTGCCTCTGCCCAGAAGCATTGATCATTCCCAACCTGGAGGAAGTGGGACAGCAGCTTCCTTGGGTCACTGCTTGATCAAGCACCTCTCAAACATCAGGTGAGTTACTGGAAATCTGCAGGGACACTTTAAGTCTTTACAGGAAACTTGCAATCCCTCTGATTCACACTACTAGAGGGAAAGATACATGAGCAACATCAGAAAACATGGGAAGAAAGTGTCCCAAACAAATCTAGATGATATATCAAAAGAACCCAAAGACAGCATGGTAGAAGGAATGACAGAAAGGGAGTTCAGAATGTTCATAATTAAAATGATCCAAGAAGAGAATGATGTGACGAGAGAGCAGATTCAGGCTATGAATAATCAGCTAATAGAGCAATTTCAGGAAGCAAAAAATTATTTCAATAAAGAGATAGAAGTTCTGAGAAAAAAACAAACAGAAATCCTTGAAGGAAACAAGGAAATGAAGGAAACAATCAACCAGGTTAAAAACTCAATAGAAAGTCTAATTAACAGAGTAGATCACTTGGAAGACAGAATCTCAGACAATGAAGACAAAATATTTAATCTTGAAAACAAAGTTGAACAAACAGAAAAGATGGTTAGGAATCATGAACGAAACCTCCAAGAAATATGGGACATCATGAAAAGACCAAATTTAAGAGTTATTGGGATTGAGGAAGGCACAGAGATACAAACCAAGGGTATGAATAATCTGTTCAATGAAATAATATCATAAAATTTCCCAAATATGATGAATGAGATAGAAAATCAATTACAAGAGGCTTACAGGACACCAAAAACACAGAATTACAACAGATCCACGCCAAGGCACATTATAATGAAAATACCTAACATACAAAACAAAGATAGAATTTTAAAGGCAGCGAGAGAAAAACATCAGATTACCTACATGGGGAAACCAATACGGATATCAGCAGATTTCTCAGCCCAGACCCTAAAAGCAAGAAGGGCCTGGAACAACATATTTCAAGCTCTGAAAGAAAACGGATGCCAACCAGCAAAACTTACCTTCAGATTTGATGATGAAATAAAATCCTCCATGATAAACAAAAGCTTAAAGAATTCACAAAGAGAAAGCCTGCCCTACAGAACATTCTCAACAAAATATTCGAAGAGGAAGAAACGAAAAACAACAATCTCAGTCAACATGGGGAGGAACTACCCTAAAGAAAGAGTCAATCAAAGGAGAAACAAAGTTAAGCTAAAAACCCCAAAAAAGCTAAAATGGCAGGAAATACATGTCATATCTCAATAATAACCCTGAATGCTAATGGCTTAAACTCATCAATCAAAAGACACAGACTGGCAGATTGGATTAAAAAGAAAGACCCAACAATATGCTGCCTTTAAGAGACTCATCTCGTAGGAAAACATGCCCACAGACTAAAGGTGAAAGGTTGGGAAAAAACATACCATGCACATGGACTGAGTAAAAAAGCAGGAGTTTCCATCCTCATTTCAGATAAAGCAGACTTCAAGCCAAAGTTAGTCAGAAGGGATAAAGAAGGACATTTCATACTGCTTAAAGGAAGCATAAATCAACAGGACATAACAATCATAAATATTTATGCACCAAACAATGGTGCATCCATGTATGTCAATCAGATCCTTCTCAATTTCAGGAATCAAATAGACCAAAACACAATAATACTGGGGGACTTTAACACTCCTCTCTCACCGTTGGACAGATCTTCCAAGCAAAAACTGAACAAAGAAACCATAGGACTCAATGACACAATCGCTAATTTGGACTGAACAGACATATAGAATATTCCATCCATCAAAAAGTGAATTCACTTTCTTCTCAGCAGCTCATGGTTCCTTCTTTAAAATAGACCATATGTTATGCCACAAAGCTACTCTTAGCAAATACAAAAACATAGAGATACTACCTTGTATACTATCAGATCATAATGGAATGAAATTAGATATCAATGATAAAGTTAAAAACAGAAACTACTCCAAGACCTGGAGATTAA
>JAJEJO010001300.1:405760-448849 GCA_020662805.1 Glaucomys volans
GAACAAAGAAACCATAGGACTCAATGACACAATCGCTAATTTGGACTGAACAGACATATAGAATATTCCATCCATCAAAAAGTGAATTCACTTTCTTCTCAGCAGCTCATGGTTCCTTCTTTAAAATAGACCATATGTTATGCCACAAAGCTACTCTTAGCAAATACAAAAACATAGAGATACTACCTTGTATACTATCAGATCATAATGGAATGAAATTAGATATCAATGATAAAGTTAAAAACAGAAACTACTCCAAGACCTGGAGATTAAATAATATGCTATTGAATGATATATGGATAACAGAAGACATTAGGGGGGGAATTAAAAGATTCTTAGAGGTAAACGAGAACAAAGATACAACATATCAGAATCTCTGGGATACTATGAAAGCAGTGCTAAGAGGAAAATTCATTGCATGGAGTGCATTTAATAAAAGAATGAAAAGTCAACAAATCAATGATCTCACACTACTGCTCAAAGCCCTAGAAAAAGAGGAACAGATCATCACCAAAAGTAGAAGACAGGAAATAATCAAAATCAGAGCTGAAATCAATGAAATTGAAACAAAAGAAACAATTCAAAAAATTGACAAAACAAAAAGTTGGTTCTTTGAAAAAATAAACAAAATAGATAAACCCTTAGCCACGCTAATGAAGAGAAGGAGAGAGAAACTCCAAATTACTAAAATTCATGATGGAAATGGAAATATTACAACAGACACAACTGAAATACAAAACATAATAAGAAGCTACTTTGAAAATTTATACTCCCACAAAATAGAAAACCTGGAAGACATCAACAGGTTCCTAGAAGCATATGAGCCACCCGAACTGAATCTGGAGGACATACAAAACTTAAATAGATCAATTTCAAGCAATGAAATAGAAGAAGTCATCAAAAGCCTACCAACAAAGAAAAGTCCAGGACCAGATGAATTCACAGCCGAGTTCTACAAGACCTTCAAAGAAGAGCTCATTCCAATACTCCTCAAAGTTTTTCATGAAACAGAAGAGAAGGGAACCCTTCCAAACTCATTCTATGAAGCTAATATCACCCTGATACCAAAACCAGAGAAGGACACATCGAGGAAAGAAAATTTCAGACCCATATTTCTAATGAACATAGATGAAAAAATTCTTAACAAAATTTTAGCAAACTGCATACAAAAGCATATTAAAAAGATAGTGCACCATGATCAAGTGGGTTTCATCCCGGGGATGCAAGGTTGGTTCAACATCCGGAAATCAATAAATGTAATTCACCGCATCAACAGATTTAAAGTCAAGAACCATAGGATTATTTCAATAGATGCAGAGAAAGCATTTGATAAAATGCAGCACCCCTTCATGCTCAAAACACTAGAAACAATAGGGATAGTGGGAATATTCCTTAACATTGTAAAGGCTCTCTATGCTAAGCCCACAGCTAACATCATTCTCAATGGAGAAAAATTGAAAACATTCCCCCTGAGAACTGGAGCAAGGGAGGGATGCCCTCTTTTGCCACTACTATTCAACATTGTTCTTGAAATTCTAGCCAGAGCGATGAGACAGACCAAAGAAATTAGAGGAATACAAATAGGAAAAGAAGAGCTCAAACTATCCCTATTTGCTGATGACATGATTCTCTATATAGAAGACCCTAAGAATTTTATCAGAAAACTTCTGGAACTCATAAATGAATTCAGTAAAGTAGCAGGATATAAAATTAATCTAATGCATTTTTATTCATAAGTGATGCATCCTCTGAGAGTGAAATTAGGAAAACTACCACATTCACAATAACCTCAAATAAAATTAAATACTTGGGAATCAATCTAACAAAAGAAGTGAAAGACCTCTACAATGAGAACTACAGAACACTAAAGAAAGAAGTTAAAGATAATCTGAGAAGATGGAAAGATCTCCCATGTTCTTGGATAGGCAGAATTAATATAGTCAAAATGGCCATACTTCCAAAAGTGCTATACAAATTCAATGCAATTCCAATTAAAATCCCAATGACAGACTTCATAGAAATAGAGCAAGCAATCATGAAATTCATTTGGAGGAATAAGAGACCCAGAATAGCTAAAGCAATCCTTAGTAAGAAGAGCGAAGCAGGGGGTTTCACAATACCAGACCTCCAACTATACTACAGAGCAATAGTAACAAAATCAGCATGGTATTGGCACCAAAATAGACAGGTAGATCAATGGTACAGAATAGAGGATACAGAGACAAACCCACATAAATACAGGTATCTCATACTTGACAAAGGAGCCAAAAACATACAATGGAGAAAAGACAGCCTCTTCAACAAATGGTGCTGGGAAAACTGGAAATCCATATGCAGCAAAATGGAACTAAACCCATATCTCTCACCCTGTACAAAACTCAACTCAAAATGGATCAAGGACCTAGGAATTAGACCAGAGACCCTGCACCTAATAGAAGAGAAAATAGGTCCAAATCTCCATCACGTTGGCCTAGGACCAGATTTCCTTAACATGACTCCCAAAGCGCAAGAAATAAAAGCAGGAATCAATGATTCAGATAGAGTCAAACTAAAAAGCTTTTTCTCAGCAAAGGAAACAATCAGCAATGTCAAGAGAGAGCCCTCAGAGTGGGAGAAAATCTTTGCCACACACACTTCAGATAGAGCACTAATCTCCAGAATCTACCAAGTACTCAAAAATCTTTACACCAAGAACACTAATAACCCAATCAATAAATGGGCCAAGGAAATGAACAGACACTTTACAGAGGAAGATATACAAGCAATCAACAGATTTATGAAAAAATGTTCAATATCACTCGTTATAAGAGAAATGCGAATTAAAACCACCTTAAGATTTCATCTTACCCCAATTAGAATGTCTTTTATTAAGAACACAGGCAACAACAGGTGTTGGCGAGGATGTGGGGAAAAGGGTACACTCATACATTGCTGGTGGGAGTGCAAGTTGGTACAGCCACTCTGGAAAGCAGTGTGGAGATTCCTTAGAAAACTTGGAATGGATCCACCATTTGACCCAGCTATCCCACTCCTTGGCCTATACCCAAAGGACTTAAAATCAGATTGCTACAGTGATGCAGCCACATCAATGTTCATAGCTGCTCAATTCACAATAACTAGATTGTGGAACCAACCTAGATGCCCTTCAATAGATGAATGGATAAAGAAACTGTATATATACACAATGGAATATTACTCAGCCATAAAGAAGAATAAAATTATGGCATTTGTAGGTAAATGGATGATGTTGGAGACTGTTATGCTAAGTGAGATCAGCCAATCCCAAAAATCCAAAGGCCGAAAGGTCTCTCTTATAAATGAATGATGATGCATAATGCGGGGGGAAGGGTGGCAAGAATGGAGGAAGGATAGATAGCATAGAGGGAAGGGAGGGGTGGGGTAGGGTGGGGGAGTAAGAATAATAACAGAATGTGTGACAGACATCATTGCCCTGTGTACATGCATGAATGCACAGATGGTGTGACTCTACTTTGTGTATAACCAGAGAAACAATATCTGTACTCCATTTGTGCTCAGTGAATCAATAAGCAAATAAAAAAATTTTTTTAAAAAGAATTATTCTACTAAAAAAAACAAAGAATTAAAAGATTTAAAAAATAGGTGACCATCAGAATAGATTAAAAATCAAGACCCAGATACATGCTGTCTATAAGAATGGATGTTTATAAGGAAACAGACTGAAAAATAAATGAATGAAAAGTTAGACTATACAAACAATAAGTATGTGAAATCTGGAAGTATTATATTAGTATTATATAAAATAGACTTAAAAACAAACAGTATGACCAAAGATTAAATCAGAGAATTCTTAATGATAAAAAGGTTAATTCATCAGGAAAATATAACAATCAAAAGTTTGTATGTTATTAGGCAATAACAGATCTTCAATGTGCATGAAGCAAGAATTGACAGAACTAAAGAAAGGCATAATTCCATAATCAGAGTAGAAGATTTTAACCCTCTCTTAGTAATTGATAGAAAGGGTGGACCAAAAAGATCAATAAAGGAAAAGAGGATCAAAACACTATCAACCTCTTTAAAACTTATCAACTAAAGATCATACTTTCTTCCTGAGTATACATGGTATAATCAAGTATAATCACCAAAGGAATGTTTAACCAGAAAAAAAATTCAAGAAAATTTAAAAGGAATAAAATCAGACATAGAATGTTCTTACCAAAAAGAACTTGAACTGACAAATCAGTAACAATGTATCTAGGGAAACACTGACTTGCTTGTAAGTTAAAAGGGACATGTTGATCCATGAGTCAAAGAAGAACTCACAATGAAAATTAGAAAATATTTTGAACTGAACTCCAGTAAAAAAATACAGAATATCAAAATTCATGGGATGCAGTTAAACAGTATTTACAGGGATAGTTAGAACTCTACATGCTGTCCTGGAAAATAAAACAGGCTTAAAATCAGTGACCTGCCTTTCTATCACAAGAAGCTACAAAAAAAAAAAAAAGTCAAATTAATAGAGGGAAGAAAGTGATAAAGGTTAGACCAGAAATCAACAAAGTAGAAAACAATAAAGTAACAAAACCAAAAGTTGATTTGGTAAGAGCATCAACAAAACTGAAAAATACCTAACTAAACTAATCATGAAATTTGAAAAGGGAAAACCAATTACTAATTTCACTAAAGAAAAAGGAATTTTCACCATGGATCTCACATAAAAGAGAAAAACAAGAGAATATTATGAATAACTTTATGCCAATTCAGTTAAAATGAAAAAAATTCCTTGAACAGTACAACTGATCAAAAGTGATAAATGAAAAAATGTAAATAGTCCCATACTGATAATATAGTTTATATTGCTAAATTGAAGCTATTATCAAAAATCTTCCAACTAATAAAACTCCAGACCCAGATGGTTTTATATAACACATTTCACACTAACTCTTTCAGAAAACAAAGGAGGTAGAAATACTTGCCAACTCGTCATGAGACCAGAATTTCATAATGCCAAAACTTAACAAAGACTCTATCAAAAGAAATACTACAGACCATTACCATTTATTAAAATAAATCATACAAAAATTCCCAGTGAAGTATTAAATCAAATCCAGCAATATAAAGACTATGATAGATTACAAGTAGAGTTTATCCCAGGAATGTAAATTTAACATAGAGAAACTGATGCAGAGTTTTATACTCAAACTGTACCTTATCAAAGTTGATTTTTTAAAAATCATCAGTGTTCAGTGGATGGTCCCTTTTCTGAGGCATGAATAGTGGATTTTAGAACCAGATCACATGGGTTCTCATCTTAATTCCAATATTCACTGACAACTAAGCACAGCTTACTTCACACCACTGGGTTTCAATGTCTATTTCTTAAATCAAGATAACCAGCTATCCTGTATTACGTTTGAAAATAAAAAGTTATAATTGAGAGGATCTAACAGTATTTTGCAAATAGCAACACTCAATATAATGTGCAAGAATAATAGAGAAATACATTTTTGTCACATACATGGGTACTTAAAAAATATGAGTTGGCAGGGGAGGAGGAGACTCTATGTACATACTAGAATGTTGACAAGGGGCACCATCGTAGATCAGGAAACAGGTCAGAAAGACATAGGCATATTTTTTCTGGCTAATGACACAGAATTAATTGTACCCATATGCCAGGCAATAAATTAGCTTCTCCTTAACCCTACAAGGTAAATTCTTTCATAATCAGCATTTTACACAAAAGAAAACTGAACTTCAGAGTGTTCAAGTATATCTTCTACTGCAAGATCAGGAGTACTGGCATTCAAAGAGCATTTTCTGGCTACAGAAATGCTAGGAAGGCAAAGGCAACTCACTGTCTTCCCACTGCACAAAATCATGGCATCCACAAAAGCTGCCATGACATCCACCAAACTAAAAACTAAATTGTGTTTTATTTCTATCTGAAATTATTCTGAATGGGTAATTTCGATTGGTGGGAGGCCATCAGAGTTAACAAGGGTTTCTTAACATATAGTGTTGGGAGAAGAGCCTAAGAGATGAGTGGTGAATGGAGTCCCTCTCAGGACAGAAGAGTAAGATGGAAAAGTGACATGTAGGCTACTTAGGATCTCTGAAAGTGCCTTGAGAGAAAGAGACTGAGAGATTCTTGGAGCCCTCAGAGAGCTACTACAGAAACTAGGCAACTATCAGTGACTGGTCTCTCAAGGCAAATTCTGGAAAAGAAAAACAGCAAAGGTGTTTCATTTTCAATATTACTCATTGTGACACTGCCCTAACCTTCCATGAGATTCCCAGATAAGTTCTAAACTATGAATTTACAGGCTGTACTCAATGTATTTGTAATTTGCATCCCATCCCTCAAAAAAAGAGATTGCTCAGTTTAGTTTTTGTTCGGATGGGTACTGTTCCATGAAATGAAATTGAATTTCCTCATTGATCACACAATCTAGATTTCTGAGGTTTGGCCTGGTAACTAATCCTGTAAAAATAAAATAAATAATGATGACTAAATTCTGGCCGCACAACATAACATTAATAACCTCTCAATTGTTCACATTCACATTTTTTTCCTTTATGGATTTCCCCCATTGTGAGAAGGAAATAGTCTCTAAAGCCTTTTACACACACCCTTTTTAACTTTTTTCACTTTTTGACTTTGAAACAATCGTGACAAGTTTTTTTATTTGCTCTTTTTAGTTAAACTTGACAGTAGAGTGTATTTTGAAATATCATCTATACATGGAGTATAACGTCCGATTTTTGTGGTTGTACATGATGAGGAGTTACGGTCATGTATTCATATATGGACATAGGAAGTTATGTCTGATTCATTCTACTGTTTCCTATTCCTATTCCTTTCCCTTCCCTTCATTCCCCTTTGTCTAATCCAATGAACTTCTATTCTCCCCTCCCCTTCATTATGTGTTACCATTCACACATCAGAGAGAACACTCATCCTGCCAAGTTTTTAACAGATCCATTGAGAATGTCTCTGTCCTTACACTTAATTTATCAACATTTATCAAGAACTTCATATAACCTTAAACTACCACAATGGTCTCTTAGATGATCTCCTTAACCCCATTCTTTGCCCACTTTCAATCCATCCTCCACACTTCTAGTAAAGTCAAATTGTTGCCAGGTGTGGTAGTGCACACCTATAATCCCAGTCCCTCAGGAGGCTGAGGCAGGAAGATCTCAAGTTCAAGGCCAGCCTTCGCAACTCAGCAAGACCCTGTCTCAAAACAAAATATAAAAACAGCTAAGGATGAACCTCAGTGGTAAAGTGCCCACTGGGTTCAATCCTCAGTACCAAGAACATAATAATAATAGGCAAATTGCTATAAAAGCAAATTTGGGCAAGTTGTTCCTCTAAAACCTTGGAAGGCTTCCCTCAGTTCACTGGATAAAGTCCAATACCTGGTGCCTGCCTATCCTTCTGGCATCTCTAGCTCCATTTCCCTTGAACCCTACCCTCTAGTCATGTGGAAATACTTGAAGCTCCCAGTCTATTTTACGCCTCTGTAACTCTGCTTACCTATTCTCTGCAAGTCATGCCAGTTATGCCCTTCCACTCCTCATCACCCCTTGCTTCCTGAACTTTTACAAGTCCTCCAAGATGAACCTTTTGGACTCTCTTCTTCTGCCCCTCACCTTGCAAACTTGATTGGTTCTCTTCCTCTGGGAATAGACTCACAGTTTTCTTGGAACACTAGGATAAGAATGGTTCTATCAGTATGTTCATTTATATAAAATATGATCCCCCCGATAATTCATACTCCAATGCAAGATGATATGCACACACCAATCTCCTCACTTGCTTGACTAGGCTTATTTTTTTTATTTTGATTCATTGTACACAAATGGGGCACAACTGTCATTTTCCTGGTTGTATATGAAGTAGAGTCATACATTTGTGTAATCATATATGTACATTCTATTATCTTTCCTTTCCCCCACCTCCTTCCCACCCCTATTTCCCTCTGCACAATTCATCCTTCCTCAACCCATCCTTCCTCCATTCTTCCCTTACCTCCCTCTCCCACTGCCATTACGTATTATCATCCACTTATCAGAGAAATCATTTGGCCTTTGGTTTTTTGAGATTGGCTTATTTCACTTAGCATGATATTCTCCAACTCCCTGTTCTTGGATTACTGGTTCCCTCAACAATAAGATGGAGAGAAGTAATGTATTTTAATGGGGAAAAAGTGATCATTAAATGCTTAGTTCTTAATCACTCTTCTCAATGAATCCTGCTAATAAAACATAAGACAGTATTTTTTTCTTTTCATGATGTCTAAATATCTACTCTGTTTGGCACTGTACCAGATCTAGAGACACAATAATGTTCAAAATAATTTATAGGTATAGAAAATTTATAAAAACAATAAATATTACAACTTGTAATGAAAAATACATTAGAGACAATTGAGTCCAATCCACCCATTTTACAATGGGGAAGTGTCCTGTCTAAATTCTACCAGTTACTTAGAAGCAAAGGTCAGATACAAGAGATTTCTCACCCAATGTCTCTTTCCTACCCTATTCTACCAGTTTGAAGAAACATCATAAGACAGGTTTAGCACTGCTTTGATTCAAGATACTATATACATCTCAACAGTTTAAAATAATATTAATCTATATGTGAAAAGAGGCTTGACACTACATTTTCAGAAAGGAAAACAGTGACATAAAACAAATCTAACAGGAACAAAATAACAGAGACCCAGCAGTGGAAGCTGAGCTTCATCTAAGTCAGCAGATGACATCTATTTGCACTCGTTAGCACTGCCTGGCATGTGCTACACCACCCCCTTGGGTAATTTACATTTTTTTAAAGCATGTATTTCTAAATTTAGGAAGTTAGGATAATCAGGGTGGAAAAGCCCATCTGTTTGACGTTCACTCCAGCTGCTACAGATTCTGAAATGAAATTTGAGTATTTTCTTCTCTGTTTCATCTTACCCTATCTGGAATATGAGGACATAACAGAAGCATAAAACTAGCTAAGGGCATGGTATCTGATATGGATTTTATCTGGTGCAGGCAACACACCCATCATGCCTAATCCTGCTACAATTACACAAACGTTTGTGCACACAAGGTACATTTGCATTTTTCTTGTGCAGTATGGTTTTTGTTGGGGTGTAGTGATAGAGACGGAAAGACACTAGAAAGATATGATGTTTGCCTCTCAAGAGGTTAAAATTAGTTTAAACAGGATGGAAAATGTAACGGAAATATTGCTTAGTTGTACTTTTTTTTTTTTTTTTGAAACAGCATTAACCTGAATTTGAGTCCAAAATTTTGCCACTTGAAATGCTGTGTGGTTTTAAAAAGGTTACTTTACTTCTCTAGGTTTTTTATTACATGACATGAAAAAACAGGGGCAGGAGGAGAAGGAGGGAGGAATTGAGCATAGAAGAGAAACCAAAAAACTGAAGGTATTTTCAGGATCTATAATTCTGGGACTACATGGCAGCTACATAAAATTTTGCAAGAATGCTACTATACATGGAAGAAAACTTCCCCTTCTGGTTTAAAATGATCAACATCAAATCCAGAGTCAAAACAATAAAGGGTTATTTACATATGATTTTTTGACCCTTGAAAGTGTATGAAATCATATATATTGTAAGCTAAATATTTATTCAGTAATACTAAAACAACTTAGAAATACCTTAAACACAATTCAAATAAAAAGATTATGAAAGAAAAATAATAATGTCTGTTTCTCTTTTCTTAAAAGAAAAAGAGAAATTATCTAGGATAATATGTGTTATTGCTGATAAACATCAAATGTAGGCCAGGTGTTGTCAGGCACACCTGTAATCCCAGGAGGCTAAGGAAGGAGAATTGCAAGTTCAAGGCCTGCCTCAGAAACTTAATAAGACCCTGTCACAACATTTTAATTTTTTTTTAAAAAGGACTGGGGATATAATTCAGTGATAGAGTGCCCCTGAGTTTAATCCCCAGTATTAAGAAAGAAAAAAAAATGTTGATAAAGCCCCCTCACAAAATAAAAACTTGCAATCAGAGAAATAAATATCTTTCTAGGTCCCCAAACTTTTCCTGAATAGTTTCCCTATGTAAGGCACTGGGGGACCAACAATATTGAGTGAGAACAGTCTCAAATAAAATAATTAAAGTTCTTATTAGTACTCCTAGCAAGGGGGAGTCATTTAATTAGATACGAAAATAACTGCTTGGATAAGCTGTAACTTATCTAACACAACTAACTGCAATGGTATCAGAAACAGAGACCACGTAACCAACACAACTCTGTCATTTCACCAAGGAATCTACGAGGTACATGGAAGACATGAAAAAAAAAATCCAAAGGTTATTAAAGCTTTAAAAAGCATGTTGGGCTGCAGATGTGGCTCAGTGGCAGAGCACCTACCTAGCTTTATCAAGGCCCTGAGACTGATCCCTAACACCTAGCACCACAAAAAAAGAAAAGAAAAAAATTAAAAAGCATGCCTGCTATGATTTAAGGAACCTATGATTTTTTTTTTCTGTATCATGTAAATTATTCTTAACATTTCTCTGTTTTATAGTGAATAAACATTTTAGGAAGGAAGAATTTGAAAAAGAATTACAGTTCTGATGGTCAGCTTTTTATCACTGTGACCAAAATACCTGACAAGAACAACTTAGAAGAAAAGTTTATTTGGGGCTTATAGTTTCAGAGGTCCAGTCCACGATCAGACAGTTCCATCACTTAAGCCCAAAGTGAGGCAGAACATCATGGCAGAAAGGCATGGTGGAAGGAAGCAGCTTCTCACCTCATGCAGGCCAGGAAGCAGAGAAAGGGGAAGGGGCCAACAGGAAGGATGAACCCTTTCAAGGCATACCCCCAGTGATCCACCAGTTTGAGCCACACTCCATCTCCCTCCATTTCACCCAGTTAGTCTATTCAAACCACGATGGACTGATTAGATTATAGGAGGGACACCTCATACTCAAACCATAATAAACGCCATCTCATTTATTACCACCTTAGATGTTAATTTATTTTTTCTCTATTTTTGCCTCTGATATATTTCTCCAGTATGTAGAACACAGTCTAGAATAAAATAAGCACTGAGTAAACATTTAGTTCATAAATGACTGGATTTTTTAAAGTAGTTTTGCAATTCAAGGGCTCTGAGACTGGAACAGTTACATACAGACTTTCACTCACTATGCGCGAGATGCTTTAGGTCCATCTCTTCATCACTCAGCCAAACTGGGGTTACCTGTCACACTTTC
Organism: Glaucomys volans; assembly: GCA_020662805.1. Lineage (NCBI taxonomy): Eukaryota > Metazoa > Chordata > Mammalia > Rodentia > Sciuridae > Glaucomys > Glaucomys volans. The sequence goes on from JAJEJO010001300.1 coordinate 417,008, forward strand.
CATGAGATAAAAAAGATTCAGAAGTTAAACAATACCCTGACCAAAGAAAAGAAGAAAACTTTGAACCAGCTAGTCCAAGTGGGTGAGCTAGGTGCAGGTCCAAGACTCTGATGAAGGAGACAAAGAGGATACAAATGGAAACTATCCTGAGACCAGAGCAAGTGAAAGGTGGATTTCAGAAGTTGAATGAGAGGTAGAAGCAACATATAAAAACAACAGCTGCTGACACAGAGTTGTAACTGACTGGACAACAGCCAGGCTAGAGGAAAGGGTAAACAGCAGTGGACAGCAGGATTCACAGAAAAAGAGAAATGAGGGATGGGAGCCCTCAGGAGATAGGGGGTAGGGCCCTGAGAACTGGGAAAATCAAGGTGGTGCAAGTCATGTTGCTGAAAGTTTTTCAAAGTAAGACTGCCTAGAAATACAACAAATCAAGCAAATAATGGCTCAACATAGTGATAACAATGGTCATCTATGGTCATTTACTGGTCAAGATGTTTTTAAATCTTTTTTAAACCATGTTTAGAAATCTAAAAGGAAAAGCCAATTTTCACCAGAAGAGAACATTATAACACAGAATTATTGACTATGCAGAAAAATGTTTAGAATGCTGAAGCAAATAGTTCAATGTGTACAGATTTCATGCATAATAGAACTTCAAATGAGTTACCATAGCTACCAAAAGATAATTAATTTGGGGGAAACAAAAGAAAAGGGATACCATTAGGGGTAGTTTTCAAAGGGCTGAAATAATAAACCTGGCATCCAAATTTAACTCACATTACCTCCCAACAGGAACTATCAATGCCCATTTCCACATGACCACTTCTGACATCCCCCATTCCCTTCCCTCCTAGTCTAGTATACTTGGCCTCCTTTGAGCTAATCTAAATCCCACTCACAAGATTCCATCATTTCCCACCTGTTCCTCATCTAGCCTGAAATACACAATTGTAACTTATTATTTATTAAACAAACATTAAGTGCTAAGAAAGGAAGAGAAGAGCTAAATAGGTAAGTGCATAAATCAGAGTAGACTGGTAATGGCTTAAGTGGGAACAAATTTACTAGAGAGAAAGAAAAGCTAACTATCAGAGAGACTTAAAACAGGATGGGATATCTAAGCTGGTTATTGAAGCATAAAGCATTCTTTTCTAGGCCCCCCAAAAAAGAACAGTAAGAGGGATTTTAAGTAATCCTATTTTGTTGGTTGTTTTCTTAAGAAGTACCTTGTAGGCATTTAAAAAATGTGTCCTGCCTACCCTTCTCTAAAATTACAAATGAAAGCAAACTAAGTTTTAGACTTCTTTCCCATCACCTGCAGTGTTTAGCACAAATGCTGGGCCAAATTTCTTATTTACTAGTAATTTTCGGAACATACAATAATTTTTAACACTTCCCTTTGAACTAAATAACATCAGCCTTCTAGCACTCCTATTTATTTGATACCCATGAAAATAAAGTTTTAAACACTCTAACAGCTGGTGCTACAATACCAATGGGCACACTCAACAGAAATGAAAGGATCAGCAAGGCAAGGACAGACAGAAGGGAGAAAGCAGTCCTCTTGAGGGAAAAACTCAGCACTGTGCTGGATCTGCTCACCCTCACTATAGAGTTCAGTGCGTCGAGTATGACAGGGCTTAAGCTTTAAAGCTTTTGAATGCTTAGGATCCTGAAGGCCTTTACAAGGCCAGTCATACCTCCTACAAATGTTTTCCAAATTCTCCAGGTAGGCCCTAGAATGCAGACAAAACCACCACAAAGTCAAATAGAATTTCAAAGAGAAAACATAATCCACTTACTGATGGCTGAACCTGACCCAGTGCCAACACTTTACATATGACATCTTACCTACTCTTTCAGGCACTTAATTCCAGGTACCAAAATTCATTCTACTCTAGAAATGCAGCATCAATTTCCTCACTTGGAAATAGGACTAACGCTCATATATTTCACAAACTTATTTTAAAAATTAACGAATAAATGTACCTAAACTGCCTAAACAATGCACAGCATGTGGTAGGTACCCAATCCAGACTACAAAGTCAAGCCACTAGAAGAAGAAGAAATGTGTACAACCTAGAGGCACACAGAGCTGACGCTCATCAGGGCTGGCATTAGACACAGGATGACTTGGCTGGCCACCCTTTGGCACATGTGCCCAGAGCCTATTCAACTCCAGTGTTCCAAGCTGTTTAACCACATTCAGTTCACTGCAGGCACCTCAGTATCAGAAAAAGCCTGCCAACTCCAAGTAATTTTTTTTTTAAAGCACTCCAAGTGATCAAGCGAATAAAGAGGCTTTTCTTGAAAGAAAACTTCATTTATTGTGATTCAGTAAAGCACTGGGTATGGTTCTTGCAATTGCTTACACGTTTGCTGCCATGTTGGTATATTAGCTTAAGTTAAAAACTAGGACAGAGCTCAAGACCAGTGCATCTGGCCAGATGAGGAATCTAGATTCTGTGTGATGGCCACACATTTAATCAAGAAGGCAGAGGGCAGCAATATGTAAATTCACATTCCTTTGTTAATAAATAAACACATGCAAAGAAGCAGAGTCTGTTTTCTCTCAAACTGATCCAATCTTCTTACCACCTCTCACCCACATCCTTCCCTGCAATCCATCTCTATTCTAGACAGGGAGCAGGAGTGAGGAGGATAACTAAATTCAAATATGGTCATCTCAGACTGATCTGAGCAGACTTTTTAAAGTAACGTCATCAATATTTAATTTAGATGGTTCAGATTAATACTCAGTCATTCAGATTTCTTTCTTCTGCCCAGATTTACTTCAGGACAGTATCTTGTTGCAGGAAGAAGACAGCCCTCAAATTACTCCCACCCAGCGAGAAGAGTTGGACCTCATGCCCACACATAATTCTCTGGTTCATCACCACCCTCACTAAAGAGTATTCTGTCAAGATACTCCCAGACAGGTAACCAGTAAGGTAGGATTGGTCCTCTATGAAGGTATTCTTTCCACTGTTGTTGCCATTCAATGGAAATAGAGATGGGCATGTGCAGGGTCCCACCCTTGTACTGGTCCTGTCTGCTATAGATTGAATGTTTGTCTCCCCAGAATTCATATGTTGAAACTAAATCTCCAACGTGGTACTATTTGGAAGTGGGTCCTTTCAGGGGTACTGGGTCATGACAGTGGAGCTCTCACAAATGGGATTAGTGCCCTGATAAAAGGCCCCAGAGAGTTCCTCTGCCCCTTCCACAAAATGAGAACACAGCAACAAGGCAACTATTTATGAAATAGGAAGGGGCCCTCACTAGACACCAAATCTGCCAGCACCTTGACTTGAACCTCTCAGCCTCCAAATCTATGAGACACATTTTTATTATGTATAACCCACCAGGCTATGATATTCTCTTACAGCAGCAATAACAGAGTAAGTCACTGATCTTGAAAACCCTGCACATATAGACTCTCTCTTTGTAACCGCAGCCTCTATCAGTCCCCTCACCAGGGAACACAGGCACTATGTCTCTTTCACACCTGAGAATGGAGCACAGCCTCAGACTCTACCTGCTTTCTGCCTCTGCCCCCATGCCATCACTCACGTACATGCTGAAAGTTGCCGGCTTCCCAGCTTTGGGACTTAAGAACCACACGACCCAGGGAGGCAATGGTATGGTGAGAACAAGAATGAGAACTGAGCAGGAGGAAAGACTTCATTTATACCATTAATGTAACACATTATATCATAATGAACTAAACCATGTTTGTCTTTTAGACAAAAGGATGAAAGTCTGAATTGAACTGAGCCCTACACTTTTTCATCTTTCTATCCCCAGATGCCTGATGCATAATAAATTCTCAGAGTTGGGTTTTTTTTTTCTTTTTTTTAATGCTTCTTAAAATCACTGAATACATAAGAAATGAAGGTACTGTGCCTTACTGGCTGAGATAAAGACCAGACATGCAGTGCACAAGGTTACTACCTATCTAGCTTTATCTTCTTCCACCTGATATTTAACTACAACATATCTGTAATGCCTATTTTTTGTGTGTGATCTTAACAAGTATTTCACAATCATTTTTTAATTCACATAAATCTCCAAATTTTTTAACTGTGGTTAAAATTCCAACTATAGTTACACATATATTAAATTCCTTAAAACGAGATACCCCAGTAACTATCTTTGTATAAACCACAGTGGTACACATAGAGTAGGTTCTCAGTAATGTGTTGGAAAAATATAAGAACAGACTTTAAACAGGTGATGAGACACTTCCCTCATGGTGGAAGTCAGGGAGATGTCAACACTAAATTTGACATAAAGTTTCTGTGTCCTCCCAGAAAACCATCTTTGAGCTTCAGGGTGAAATTCTTTGTACAGTTCCAGGGAGTAGCTCAGTGGGAGAGTCCTTGCCTAGCTAGCATGCATAAGGCACTGGGTTCCATCACTAGCAATGAAAAAACTATCTCCTTGATCAACACAAATGTAGATGCAGGTATTATGATGCAAGGGACTCAATAATAAGAGTTATTTACAACTAAAATTATTATTTTTAAGGAAATTATTATATAATGAAAAACTAAGATCACAAAATTGAAACTTATTCTCAGCTCCAGATGATGACAATGATGTCAATGAATGATGAAATGGCAGTGAGAGAGATGGTGATGGCAATAGAGGAGGAGAAAGGAGATAACAGAAAATAAATCTGTGATGAGGAAATGAATAATGAAAACTATTTAAAAGTCAGATTTTATAGTATTCTTTTGTGGACCCTATGAGTCTTTTGGGAGATAAGTCTTCAAGTCTTGATTATTAAAAAGAATGGATTTATCTCTTGCCCTGTGCAAGCTGCTGTACTGGACCCTGAAGATGAAACAAATTTTATGACTACATCAGAGAACCAGAAAGAGAAGACAGAAATGTAAATAGGTAAACCACCACAAAAAATGAGTTTCAGTCTTTGACCCTCAACTCTCATTGCATACATATGTATGCGCGCGCACGCGCGCACACACACACACACACACACACACACACACATTCTAGGGGCACTATAGGCCAAAACATAAAACAGTGTAGCTCCTAAGAAATAACAGAGAATATCTTTATGACATAGGAATAGGCAAAGAATCCCCAGCCATGATTCTTACAAACATAAAATGTTAATAAGAAAAGTTAAAACTGAACCAATTAAAATTAAGAACTTTTGTTCTTTATTAGACACCAAAATAATATAGTGAGAAAGCATATTACAGAGTAAGAGATTTTGCCATGCACACAACTAACACTGTGCCAGTATTATAACAGGCGTACTTTTTTAAACCCCACACAAATCAGGGGAGCGGGGAGGAACAGACCTCCCTAATTTTAAAAATCTGGCAATTAAAAAAAAATCAAAGTCCAAGTTCCCTTAATAAATGAAAAGACAAACAAAATGGGAGACATCTATGCATAGAGATATATAGATAGATAGATATACACACACATATGAACATGTATATAATGAAATAATGCTCATCCATAAAAAGGAATGATATTCTGATACACACTACAATGGTATTGAATCTGAAAAACATTATACTAAGTGAAGTAAACCAGACACAAAATGATGAACACTGCATGATTCCACTTATCTGAGGATGGGAAAATTCAGAGGTAGGAAGTAGAGTAGAAGTTACTAGGGAGCAGAGGAAGTTGGAAATGGGGAGTTATTGCTGAATGGTTATAGAGCTTCTGTTTAGGATGATGAATACATTTTGGAAAGAGACAGTGATGACAGATGTACAACTGTTAATGCTCTTAATGCCACTTAATTGTGTACTTTAAAATAGTGAAGATGGTAAATTTTATGTTATCTTTTAACACAATTTTTATAAATTAATAATGCAATATACCAAAAACCACTGGATTATATACTTTAAATGGATAAATTATGTGGTATGTGAATTCTATCTCAATAAAGCTATTTTTTAAATAGCAGCAAAAGATTTGAACACATAATCCACAAAAAAAGGACCCCTAAATGACAAATACAAAGGGGGGAAAGGTAACTTCACAAGTAATCAGAAATACAAAATTCCTACACACCTGCACACATACAATGCGATACCACTGAGCACCCATTTGAACAACTGAAGTAAAATACACTACATTGTTGCTACCTAGTGTTTGCAAGAATGTAGAGGAAATGGAACTCTTATAAACTGCTAGAGGGAGTAAAGATTAGCAAATCACTTTGGAAAAAATACCAATATCTAGTAAAACTGAATATGCGATTTGTTTCTTAGGTACATACCCAACAGAAATGTTGGAGGAGACAAACTTGAGAAGTAGAAGGGACAGTAAAGTTCAGGGCAGAGGCAAGTGGGGCCAACACCAAGGACAGCTCATATAGCCAGGCAACTCTCCACAAGATGCCAAAGGCTCTGGAAAAAATTAAACTTCAAACAGGAGAAGCCATGATGCTGACATCTCATGGAGACGCAGAGTCAGAATTACAAGTTTTGTGCCATATGCTAATATATAATATAAATATTGATGAAGAAAATACTGCTGCCCCTGCCAATAAAATGGGAAATTTTACCACTAGATAAAGACACATGACAACTGGACCTCAAAGTTGTCAATCTTAGTATTCTGGCAAAAAAAAAAAAAAGTAATAATAATAATGAAATATAGTTTATCCTTAAGCCAGATTCTAAAAGTATGAAAAACACATCTCAGAAGAGAAATATGATTTTCCTTTGGCTTAGTATCATACAGTTCAAGAAAGAATCAAAGATGACATCATGCTTTACCATTCGGAAACATCAACCAAATATAGCCTTGAGATGGGAAGCAGGGAGTGACAGGGAGGCTGGAATCATATACGTCCATACAAAAACTTGCAGTGAATGTTGATAGCAACTTTACTTATAGTCACCAAGAACTAACATGAATCAAGATGTTCTCAACAAATAGATAAAACAAATTTGTCACATCCATACAATGGACTATTCAGTGATAAAAAGGAATGATCTGGAAGACTCTTAAATGCATGTTCTAAGTAAAAAATACAAAACTATAGAGATGCCAAACAGATTAGAGATTTAGGGAGGAAAGAGAGTTGGATAGGTGAAGCACAGGAAATTTTGAGGGCAGCAAAACTGTTCTGTATGACACTGTAACTCTACACATATGACATTCATTTATCAAAACCCATAAAATCTGAATTGTGCAAATTACAAAAAAAAACATTTAGTATATAAGGAATCCAGGGATGGAATGCAGAATGTGATAAAAGAAACTAACCATTACAAACATATTACCTATAACATCTTACAAACAACTTCACCAAAGGACATAGTGAGGAAAGTGCTGCTGACCTAAGTAATTCTGGAAATGGGTGCAATCTCTCAAACTAAAGACAAATGAGCTGTACATAAGTATATGCCCTAGTTGATAAAGTTGTTTTCCAAGGGAGTACAGATTAACAATTCTGATATGGCTATAAAACACATACTAGAATTGAACAATTCAAGATATGGCTAGCAGACAGTGGGATACAGATTTCTTACTGTTGGAGTAGTAATTTATAGATAAGCAAGAGGTAAGGCCTAGAAAAATCCACATAATAAGTTTGAGTCAGCAACATCAGTAGGCACTCCTATTTATCTTATACAGGTGCAGTTATTCACAAGCAGAAATAATCATAGGTTGATATATATACACAGGTAAGCGCACACACACGTATTTCAGTGCCCTATCAGCAGAGAGGACCTGAAAGCACAGAAATTCCAATAGCAAGGAGTACAGCAAGTGTGTTGTTCTTTCTAGTAACAAACCCCTTTCAGAAAAATTTCCTCTCTTATCATCAAGCTTGCATTAAGGGGTTTATGAACAACAAAGATACTCCTCATACCCAGAAAGTTCCAGAGTATTAGAGACTCCCTCCCAGAAACCAAGGATTAAGGACATTCATATTCATTATTAAGCAGCAAGCACAAATAATGGAAACAGTTAAGCAAAAGTATTAAAATTTTATATTAAGTGTATTTCCAACATTCAGAAGAGAGGTAAACCCATAACACAAGCTTCATCAGTTGTGAACTACAATGTCAGATGAATAATGCAGTGAACAGAAGCTGGGCAAATTAGACATTTCAGAAGACAAGTTGAGCAAACTTGAAGACAGCAATAAGAACTGTCAAAAATAAAGCATAAAGAGAAAAGACAAAAAATATGAACAGAGCATCAGCAAAGCCAGCTTCAAGAGAATAACTGCACATATAACTGAAGTCTTTAAACAAAAATGGGGGGACTGCTTGAGAAAGAGCAGTCAAAACTTTCGAGTTAAATTAAAAGTACAGCTCTCAGAGACACAAGAAGCTGACTGAACCTCAAGTACAAGAAAGAAACAAAACCTAGGCCAAGAGTCATTATATCCACATTGCTTTAAATCAGTGGTCAAATCTAATAGTAGCCAGAGAAGAATATCATACATATATATAAAGAATCAAAAATAAGAATGAAGCACATTTCTTGCTGAAAAATGCATGTTGCATGAAGTGGAGAAAATTCCCAAAAGTTTAAAAGAAAAAAATGTCAATCTGGAATTCTTCACACAGGCAAAATATTTTCCAGTAAGAATGTAAGATAAAAGACATTCTTGGATATACAAAAGATGAAACAAATCATCACAAACAGATATGTAGCATAAGAAATGCTAAAGAACATCCTTCAAGCAGAAAACTAATGATACCAGATGGTAACCTGGGTCTCCACCTAGAAACGGAGCCCTTGCTTTGCTGGATGTTTCGCCATGATGCTGAATACAAGTGGGGAGAGCTTACAGCCTTGACTTGCTCCTCATCTCAAGTAAAAGCATTCAGTCTTTCACCATTAATACAATTTCCCCTAAATATCAATATATGGTCTTCATAGATGTCTTTTATCAGTTTGAGTAAATGCCCTTCTATACCTAGTTTGCTGGAAGTTAAGGTTGTTGGATTTTGTCAAATGCTTCTTCTGAGTCTACTGAAATTATAGTGTGTTTTTGTCTTTTAATCTGTTAATATTATGAGTGCATTCAAATATGCATAATAGCAGTATTACTCATGATAGGTCAAACAACCCAAATCACTATTGGCTGGAGGACCAATAAATCAATATCGTGGAATACAATTAAATGCTATACTACAATGAAGAGAACATGCAAAGCCTTGAATAAATCACATAAACAATGTTGAATTTTAAAACTAGACATGAAAGAATGTTTCATGAATATGAATTAATTCTGTTTATATAAACTTCAAAATTATGAAAACTAAATTTCTAGTGCTAGAAGCTATAAAGTGGCAAACTTTGGGGAGTTACTGAGCGTTGGTGATGCTATCTTTGAATTTAAATCATGGTTAGACATCATTTGTATAACCTTCATTAAGTAGTAATAACCATTCATTAAGTATTAATCAAACCACATACAAAAACAGGAGTAGTGTGGAAACCTTAGGATTACCTAAGGTTAATCAGAGCTAAAATGGTAACCTGGGTCTCCACCTAGAAACGGAGCCCTTGCTTTGCTGGGGCAAATGATTAGTAAAATCATTACTAATTTTAACCTTAGTAATCCTAAGGTTTCCACACTACTCCTGTTTTTGTATGTGGTTTGCTAAAATTTTTTTAAGGACTTTTGCATTTATGTTCATTAGGGATATTGGTCTGAAAGTTTCTTTCCTCGATGTGTCTTTGTCGAGTTTTGGTGTCAGGGTGATATTAGCCTCATAGAATGAGTTTGGAAGGGTTCCCTCCTCTTCTATTTCATGGAATACTTTGAGGAGTATTGGAATGAGTTCTTCTTTGAAGGTCTTATAGAACTCCACTGAGATCCATCTGGCCCTGGACTTTTCTTGGTAGGTGGGCTCCTGATGACTTCTTCTTTTTTGTTGCTTGAAATTGGTCTATTTAAATTGTGTTTGTCCTCCAGATTCACTTTGGGTGGATCATATATCTCTAGAAACCTGTCGATGTCTTTGACATTTTCTATTTTGTTGGAGTATATATTTTCAAAATAGTTCTAATTATGTTTTGTATTTCAATAGTGTCCATTGTGATAGTTCCTTTCTCATCTCGAATTTTAGTAGTAATTTTTGTCTCTTCTACTCTTTGTTACTGTGGGTATGGGTTTATCAATTTTGTTTATTTCTTCAAAGAACCAACTTTTTGTTTTGTCAATTGTTTGAATTGTTTCTTTTGTTTCAATTTCATTGACTTCAGCTCTGATTTTAATTATTTCCTGTCTTCTAATACTTTTGGTGATAATCTGTTCTTCTTTTTCTAGAGCTTTGAGCTGTAATGTAAGGTCGTGTATTTGTTGACTTTTCATTCTTTTATTGAATGTGCTCCATGCAATGAATTTTCCTCTTAGTACTGCTTTCATAGTGTCCCAGAGATTTTGATATGTTGTATTGTTGTTCTCATTAACCTGCATGAATTTTTTTATTTCCCAATGATGTCTTCTGTTATCCATGCATCATTCAATAGTGCATTATTTAATCTCCAGGTGTTGGAGTAGTTTGTTTTTTATTTTATTATTGATTTCTAATTTCATTCCATGATGATCTGATAGAATACAAGGTAGTATCTCTATCTTTTTGTATTTGTAGTAGCTTTGTGGCATAACATATGGTCTATTTTAGAGAAGGATCCATGTGCTTCTGAGAAGAAAGTGTATTCACTCATTGATGGATGGAATATTCTATATATGTTTGTTAAGTCTAAATTATTGATTGTGTTATGGAGATCTACAGTTACTTTGTTCAATTTTTGTTTGGAAGATCTGTCCAATGGCGAGAGAGGTGTATTAAAGTCACCTAGTATTATTGTGTTTTGGTTTTTTTGGTTCCTGGAATTGAGAAGGATTTGTTTAACATACATGGATGTGCTATTGTTTGGGGCATAAATATTTATGATCATTATGTCTTGCTGATTTATGCTTCCCTTAAGCAGTATGAAATGACCTTCTTTATCCCTTCTGACTAACTTTGGCTTGAAGTTTGCTTTATCTGAAATAAGAATGGAAACCCCCACTTTTTTACTGAGTCTGTGTGCATGGTATGGTTTTTCCTATCCTTTCACCTTTAGTCTGTGGATGTCCTTTTCCATGAGATGAATCTCTTGAAGACAGCATATTGTTGGGTCTTTCTTTTTAATCTAATCTTCCAGTCTATGTCTTTTACTTGATGAGTTTAGGCTGTTAACATTCAGGTTTATTATTGAGATATGACTTGTATTCTCAGTCATTTTGGCTTATTTTTGGCTTTCAACTTGACTTGGTTTCTCCTTTAATTGGCTATTCCTTTAGGGTAATTCCTCCCTTTGCTGACTTACATTGTTGTTTTTCATTTCTTCCTCTTGGAATATTTTGCTGAGAATGTTCAGTAGTGCAGGCTTTCTATTTGTGAATTCTTTTAGCTTTTGTCTATCATGGAAGGATTTGATTTCATCATCAAATCTGAAGGTAAGTTTTGCTGGGTATAAGATTCTTGGTTGGCATCCATTTTCTTTTAGAGCTTGAAATATGTTGTTCTAGGCCCTTGTTGCTTTTAGGGTCTGGACTGAGAAATCTGCTGATATCTGTATTAGTTTCCCCATGTATGTAATCTGATGCTTTTCTTCACAGCCTTTAAAATTCTATCTTTATTTTGTATGTTAGGTATTTTCATTATAATGTGCCTCCGTGTGGATCTGTTGTAATTTTGTGCATTTCGTGTCCTATAAGCCTCTTGTATTTGATTTTCCATCTCATTCTTCAGATTTGGGAAATTTTCTGATATTATTTCATTGAACAGATTATGCATTCCTTTGGTTTGTATCTCTGTGCTTTCCTCAGTCCTGATAATTCTTAAATTTGGTCTTTTCATGATGTCCCATAATTCTTGGAGGTTCCGTTCATGATTCCTTACCATCTTCTCTGTTTACTTGACTTTGTTTTCAAGATTAAATATTTTGTCTTCATTGTCTGAGGTTCTGACTTCCAAGTGATCTAGCCTGTTAGTTATGCTTTCTATTGAGTATTTAATTTGGTTTATTGTTTCCCTCATTTCAAGGATTTGTTGGTTTTTTTTTTCAGAAAATCTCTCTATTAAAATGATTTTTTGCTTCCTGCAATTGTTCTTTTAGCTGTTTATTGGTGCAGTTATTCATTGCCTGCATTTGCTCTCTCATCTCATTGTTCGCTTCTCAGATCATTTTAATTATGTACATTCTGAACTCCCTTTCTGACATGACTTCTACCATGTTGTCATTGGGTTCTATTGATACAGCATCTAGGTTTGTTTGGGACACTTTCTTCCCATGTTTTCTCATGTGCTCGTGTATCTTCCCCTCTAGCAGTGTGAATCAGAGGTATTGCAGTTTCCCTTTAAAGACTTAGAGTGTCCCTGCAGGTTTTCAATACCTCACCTTAAAGAGATTAATATTATCAGCACACCATATAAACAATATGCATCCTTAATCCATATAGACCCTATTTAGATATTAACTGTGTTGTCATAAAATATAGCGATGAGTTCAAATTATTATTTACAGCATAACCAGTAGGTTTTCAATAAGGACCACAATTTCAAATGGCAGAAAAAGAGGATGAGGAGGGGTGTAGAATATAATGTTAATGAGATAGGAAGTGAGTCTATAGAGGTACTATGTCGTGGGAATGGTGAAAGTGGAATTAAAAGAAATAGGTTGTTAGCATGAGAAAAGAGAGAATGTGTCTCCAAGGAACAGATATACCAAAGGACAATAGAGTGATAAGAATATTAACAAAAGCAAAAAGGGGGAATACAGTAGGTATAATAGGAATAATCATAACAATACTACTATTTTTAAAAGTTCTGCAATAAAATTATACTGTACTGTTCAAACCTCCTATTTTTCAGTAAGCTGATGCCTGAGAGGTGCTTGATAATGCAGTGCCCCAAGAAGTGTGCTGTCCCACTGCCTCCAGGTCAGGAATAATCAATGCTTGTGGGTAAAGGCAACCTGGTGTTGATAGATGGTCAGTCACAGTGTGGGCACAGGCCTGGGCAATATACCAGGGATGGGACACAGGGCGGGCCTGTGTTCACAGCTGGGGCTTCCCCTGGCAAGCCTGTGCTCAGACCTGGGGGATCCGAGCGGCTGGGTCCTGGACTCCTGGCTGGGGCTGCCTATGGCAGGCCTGTGCTTGGACCTAGGGGATTCACGCAGCTGGGTCCTGGGCTCCTGGCTGGGGCTTCCCGCGGCAGGCCTGTGCTCCTATTCCTTGTGTATGTTACACTTTTGAAAATTTGTCTGTGATCACTCTTGTCTTAACTAGAAAATAAGGCATCATAAAGAAAAAAACGTCCTTCAATGTAAAAAACGAATACTAGTTACAGAAAGGTAGAACGTGTAAGAAGATAGTGGGAGGCTACTGTAAACTTAGTTCACATAAACTGTACTAACCTTTTCAGACCTGAAGTACAAAGAAAATGCAAATTCAATCCATGGCATAAAAGAACCTATGCTTTTTTTGAGAGTAAAAAATGTTTATTTTTCAGTAAAATTTTTTAAATTCGACAATTTCATTATAAATTTCAACATTTGCCTTAAAATTAGAGAATTGGATTGTCCTTATATAAAGCAAGAGAAAAGATCTAAAATTCATCAATTTACTCCATGAATTAAGCACCTTTCACAAGCACAGCACCAAGTGCTCATCCCGTGGAGCCTGCAAGAATGTGCAGAACAAAGCACAGCAGTTTAGTGATGAGTACCAAAGGAGCAGCACAAACCCTAAGAGTTTAGGAAACTATAAAAAGAAAAGATCTCTTACAGTAAAGTCAGGCAGCCTCAGGCAGTTGGTCCTAGAAGAGGTAATACAGACATCAAAATTATAGGCTGTCAAAAAATAAAAATAAAAAAAATACCTAGAAATAAATCTAACCAAGGAGGTAAAAGACCTCTACAATGAAAACTACAGAACACTGAAGAAAGGAATTGAAGATTTTAGAAGATAGATTTCCCGTGTTCACAAATACTCAGTATTGACATTATTAAAATGGCCAACTACCCAAAGCAACATACAGATTCAATGCAATCCCCACCAAAATACCAATGACATTCTAACAGAACCAGAAAAAAACAGTCCAAAAATTCATTTGAAAGAACAAAAGGCGCAGAATAGCCAAAATAAATTCAGGCCAAAAAACAATGCTGGAGGCATCACAATATCTGACTTCAAATTATACTACAGAACTATAGCAACAAAAACTGCATAGTACCAGAATACAAAAAGACACATTGACGAATAGTACAGAAGATACAGAGACAAAACCACACACCTAAAGTATCTGATCTTTGACATAGGTGCCAAAAACATACACTAACACAACATTTTTAACAAATGGTACTGGGACAACTGGTGATCCATATGCAGAAGAATGAAACTATCTCTCACCTGCATCAAAATCAACTCAAAATAGATCAAAGACCTCAGATTTAGACCAGAAACTCTGCAACTCCTATTAGAATATATAGGGTCAACACTCCAGCTTTTAGGCACAGAGAGTGACTTTCTCAATAGGACCCCTAAAGCTCAGGAAATAATGCCAAGAGTTAATAAATAGAACAGCATCAAATTAAAAAGCTTCCATACAGCAAAGGAAATAATTAGGAATGTAAAAAAAGAACCTACAGAATGGGAGAAAATCTTTGCTAGCTACTCTTCTGACAGAGGATTAGTACCTAGAATATATAAAGATCTCAAAAAACTTGACACCAAAAACAAAAAACAAATAACCCAGTTAATAAATGGGCAAATGTACTAAACAGAAACTTCTCAAAAGAAGAAATACAAACTGCCAACAAATACATGAAAACTGTTTAAAATTATTAGCAATTAGGGAAATGCAAATCAAAGATATACTGAGATTTCATCTCACACCAGTCAGAATGGCAGTCATTAAGAATACACATAATAATAAATGCTGGAGAGGATACGGATAAAAAGGAAAACTTTCACACTGTTAGTGGCATTATAAATTAGTACAACCACTATGGAAATCAGTATGTAGGTTCCTTAAAAGACCAGGCATGGAGACACTATATGATCCAGCTATACCACTCCACAGTATTTATCCTAAAGAACTGAAGTCATCATACTATAGTGATACATGTAAACTCATACTTACAGCAGCACAATTCACAATAGACAAACTACAGAACTGAGGTGTCCATCAATGGAATGAATGGATAAAGAAAATGTGGTACACATACACAATGGAACTTTTTCAGCCATGAAGAAAACTGAAGTTATGTCCACTTCAGGAAAATGGATGGAACTAGAGACCATCATGTTGAGAAAAATAAGTCAAACTCAGAAGATTAGGATTCATATGTTTTCTCTCATATGTGCATGCCAGAGAGGAAAAACTAAAGAAAAGGTGGGGGTGGTTCTCCTCAAAGTCAGAGAGATCAGTAGAAGAAAGGACCCAAGGGGTAGGAGGTAGGGAGGCCGGGAAGTGCTGGGGAGTGATAATGGTCAAATTATATTGTTACATCATGTGTATGTATGTACAAAAATTCCTATCATTATGAATAACTATAATGCACCCAAAAAAATGGAAAATAAAAGATTATAGGCTGAGGTATTTTAGACCAACCAGAAGAGGGTGAAGGAGTAGAGATGTAAGTCAGTGGTAGAACAACTGCCTAGCATGAGCAAAGCCCAGGGTTCAAAAAAAGATATATCAGAAGAGGGTGGAAATGACAGCAACAAAGCTAAAGACCCAGATATTACCAGAGTGTTAATAAAGGAGCAGTGGAAATAGTGGGATGTTATGGAAGACAGTCAATTATATTCTAAAAGCTTTGGAATTTATCCTTTAAGACTTCTGGAGTTTGTTGTTGTTGTTGAAGGAAGAGAGTAATATAATGAAAGCAATGTTTGACAGAAAATCAATCTGGCAGAGAGTAAAGAATGGATTAAAGTGAAGAAGAACAAAGACTAGCTACACTATGCATTAATATAAACTTAAAATGATAAGGACATAAATTAAAGAAGGTAGTATAGAAAAGATAAGAATATCACTGGAAAACTTTTAAAAATTTCATGGTTTCCACAGGGGGGGGAAAAAAACTATTTTTTGTTTACGAATGAGCCATGGATCAATCACTTGTATGTCATAGTGCTGCCATGATTGACATAGTCCCCAAAGTCTGGACAGTATCAGATTTAGGCCAGACATAAAATCAGCATTCCTGAGTGTTAAGCTTTGGAATGAGATATCCCCCAAAAGCTCCTGTGTTCATGCATAAGGTAAATAGCTTAGATTATGAGTTATAACCTAATTAATGAATTAATCAGTGAAATAATCCATTTGATGGATTACTTGGTGGTAACTGAAGTAAGGCAGAGTGTGGCTAGAGGAAGTGGGTCGCTGGGGGCATGCATTAGCAATTATATATTTTCTCTGTAATACCTTCCCACTCTCTGCTTTTTGGTTGACATGTGGTGAGCACTCTTCATCCACCATGCCTTTCTGCCACGATGTTCTTTCTTGAATCTTGGGCCCAGAGCAAAGAAGTCAGTTGTCTATGGACTGAACCACTGAAACCATGAGCCCAAAATAAACTTTTCCTCTTCTAAGTTGTTTTTGTCAGGTATTTTGGTAACAGTCATGAAAAGCTAACACAAAAGTTATTATCAAGAAGTGGGGTTGTTGCTGTGACTAACCTGACCATGTGGTTCAGAAACTTTGGAACTTATCTGTGGGAGCAGTTTAGAAAAGTATGGAGATGCAGGCTGGAGAAGGCTCAGAATGTTGTAAGCTTAATGAAAGATACTGGTGTGCGCTCAGAAGACCAGAATGCCAATAGGAATATGAACTGTAAAGACAGTGCTCATGAGGTTTCAGAGTGGAAAAGGGACTACTCTATTGGAAATTGGACTAGAAGCCATTTGTGTTACATTTTGGCAAGGAACTTGTCTACATTTTGTCCATACCCAGAGATTTTCTGTGAGGTTGAATTATAAAGTGATGACTATTAAACTGATGGGAAATTTCAAGGAAGCACAGAATTTAGGCAGTGGCATGGGTGTTGCTGGCAGCTTTTAGCTAGGTTACTGTTCAAGAATTGGGAGAAAAAAGCAAAGCAGGAAGATTTTTAAACACTTGCAGTTAGGCCAGACAAGAAGTACTTATAACATTGGGACTGAGGAAGTTGTGATTGCTAAAGAAATTGCCACCACTAACAAAAAGCCAAGTACTCTCTACAGAGACTGTAGGAAAGAAACTTTAAGGTCATCTCAGGAACCAGCAAGACCATACCATCACAGGCTCAAAGGTGTAAAAGGGAAAACCTCTTTAAGAAGAAACCTTGGGAGCACCCCACTTCCAAGTGGTGCCTAAAAAGCTATTTCCCTGGAATTCATTTCATCATTCTTCACCACCCAGGCACTCAGAGGCTTCCACAGCCATGGTTCAAGGGGCCCCCTATGCTCAAGCTGACGGGACACTTGGTATCATCCACATGGTGCTAATTCTGCAGGAATGCAGGATGCTGGAGTTAAGAGTTCATAGGAGATTTCACCAGGACTTTAAAAGAAGGCCTAGGAGTCCAGGCAAAGTGTAGCAGGAACATAACCTCCACAGGCAGTTCCTAAGAGGGTGATACATGAAACTGTGAGAAGGAAACCAAAGCTTCAGTGGAAACCCCCAGGACTAAGAGATGTCAAGGAACATCTGCTAAGGAAAGTTACTGGCTATAGACAGAACTAACCTAAGAGAGAGGCCACATACCTGCAAACAACAAAGTCACAGGGACAGGACTGCTCAAGTTCTTTGGAGTCCACATGTCACTACTCTGTACCCCAGATGCTGGAAATGAAGTCAGAGAATCTAATATTTGTCCACCAGCATTTTAGTCTTGCTTTGACCCTATTCCTTTGTTCTATGCCCCTACTTATCCCTTTTGGAATGGAAATATGGACTCTGTGCCGTTATATATTAGATGTATATAACTTGCTTTTGATCTTTATAGGGGCTCAAAGCTAAGAGTTTTCCTTGAGTCTCAGATGAGACTTTGGACTTGGACTTTTGGGCAATGCTAGACTATTAATACTATGAGAATTCTCAGAGATGAACTAAATGCATTTTGCATTGTGAGATCAACAGGAGCTATTGGGAATAAGAGTGAAATGTTATGGTTTTAATATAAGGCATCCCCCAAAAGACCCTGTGTTAAGGCAGAAGGTAAAATTATTAGATTTTTAGATCCGTAACCTAATCAGTTGATTGATCCACTTTGTGATTTAAAATTTGAATAGATTAATGACTTGAATGAATTATTGGGTGGTAATTACAGGAAGGTAAAATGTGGCTAGAAGAAATGAGCCACTGGGGGTGTGCCTTAGGCATTGTATATTTTGTACCTGGCTCCTCCCACTATCTTTGCTTCATGGCTAATATGAAGTGAGCCTCTTTCCTCTACCACACCCTTCCACCTCGATGTTCTGCCTCACCTCTGGTTCAGAACAATGGAGTCAGTCATCCATGGACTGAATATCTGAAACAATGAAATAAAACTTTGTTTTTCCTCTTCTAAGTTGTTCTTGTAAGGTACTTCGGTCACAAAAATGAAAAGCTGAGCAACACACTGAGATTTAAATACAAATAAACAAAGCATATATGTAAAATGTCATAAAAATTAGATAAATATGTGTATTTATCTATTTAGGTCACATACATAAAGAAGAAGGACAAGTAAAGGTTTTGCAAAGTTTAATGTGCATATGGAAAGCCTGAATTAGTGCACTTGCCACAGTTGGGGAAAGCACAATGAAAAGGACTAGGGAACAGGCTCCAGTAGCCTCCACTCCAAAGAGAAAGTTGGTGTGCCAACTTCTACTGTGTCAAGAGAATCTGAGCAGAGAACTCAAGAGGAAGTGCTGAAAATTGCAAATTATTTTTGTGTTCATGGACTTCATCATCGTCAGTTTATAGAATATTTGTTAGACATCGAAGGAGTAAGCAGATTTGATTTATTTTAATGCAGGCAGATGGCTTGGTCATGGAAAATGTGAAGAGATTTACTGAGCGGCTTCATCAGATCAAGGACATTATGGAATTAAAGGGCTCTAAGAGACTGTACTGGTCCAGCTCCCTGAAGCTCACAACATTATACTTTCTATTAGTGAGAAAGACAACTCAACACTCTAAATTAGAAATAAACAAGGGACAGAGGAACTAGAACACAACTAATTCCTTCAAAGAAGTACAAATGTTAAAACTGAAACTAAAAATACAGATTGATCAACAAGCAACTAAAACATGTCTTGTTCCAGGGACCCCGAAATCACATAAGAATTAAAGTCACAATTCCAAAAAATATTTTCATGAAAATGACTCATGCTTATGTTCCTATAACTATTTTAGAGTACAGAACTCAAGAATCATCCCTTATTAGTGTAATCAAGTTTTAGGGAAAAATCTGATGATCTGAAAGAAGATTCTCCATAATAAGATAACATAGTAGGCAATAAGTTTAGGAATCTCAGAAATATTTCAGTCTTGCCAACATGACTCTGTCTATTTTAGAGACCACCTGACTATGTATAAAAACATGTTCTTTCATGAAAATGCATAAAGAAATCAGAAAAAGCCTACAAATGGCACAAAATCCATCAATGGCATAAAATCAGAATTAAGATGTGCCTAAACCTCCCCTTGAAGCTCTCTGTTTAAGTATCACCATTTCCCTGACTAAAACACACTGTTTTTTTTTTAAGCTTATGGGCTTTTCATTTTTAATCAATAATCACACCAGTAAAAATGTCTCTAGTCATCACATAACCTAGAAGAGATAAAACTTAGACCTGGCTTAGACCAAGAAATACAATTTTCAGAGAAAAGCAGAAAAAGGTCAAAGAAATCAAACAAAAGGAGCAGATACAAAGACTGTGATAAAAAGAAGGCACTTACCTTACTTATAGACTGCTTTGAACAACCCTCTCCTAACATACAGGATCTGTCCATGATATCATGGATTTAAGAGAAAAAATGAGATACACACACAGCCTACACCAACGTGAGAAGAAATCAATTTTAAAATAAAATTTTAAAATGAGATTATATAACAGTTACAAATAAGTTTATTATTTATCTTAAAATAATATATGCATATTCCATTTAATGCAATCCCATACAGCACAGCTTAATTGTATGGCTGTTTGTCAGTGATCAATTTCCAAAGGGGAAAAAAGAAGAAGAATCTAACATTCCATTACAGTACACTGATATCTCAAGTACAGTCAATGGACCTGTGTGGGTCCCAAGACCCTTTCAGAAAGTGTGTGGGGTAAAAAACACTTTTCTTAATAATAGTGTTATTAGTCTTTTCCCCTGAGTGGACATTTGCATTAATGGTACAGAAGCAGTGGTGGATTAAGCTGCTGGTGCCTAATCAAAAGGTCAATGCCTTAGCTCTAAAAATTACTAGGGGTTGCTATAGTCTTCACAATTATGCACTCATAGTTAAAAAAGAAAATACACTTTAACTAAAGAATGCCTTTGATGACGTAATAAGTGAACAATAAATTCACTAAATCTGGATCTTTTACGTTGTATACTGTCACTAAACTTTGATGAAGTAATAACAATAAATTCACTAAATCTGGATATTTTATCTTGTATATTATCCATACAAAATGGATAGTACACAGGATAAATAACATACACTACAAGTCAAAGCAAAATGGTTGTACCAAGGAAAGTACAGGTGTACCTGTGTGAGCTCAAAACTGAAAGAACTCATCACTATTTTTCACAGAGCAGGCTGCTGACTTGAAAAACAACTCAGACTATGATTATTCAGACCAACAGATCTTGCAGACATTTTCTCAAAACTGAACAATATAAAACTACTACTTCAAGTAAACTAACATTCAGTTGTTTGTTGCCAATAATAGAATTGGGGAAAATATTAAAATTTTGGAAAATGTGTATCTGACTTTGTGAATTTAACAGCTTCACAATACTGAAAACTGTTCTGATTAGAGCAGTGGTGGTCTTTTTAAAACGTCATTTTTATATCATAATGTAATATCAACATTTGTAAGATCTTCATAGCATAGTTAATTGATATTTTCAAGTGATCATTGTGTAATATTATAAAAATCATACATGAATAAAAAACCCAAAGTACAAAATAAACTAATGGATAAACCAAGAAATATTCATTGACATGGTTTCTGACTCCACATTGCTTCCAATGTTTAAGAAACCATATGTATTATATTTTGGTAGAATAACAAAGTACCCAGATTATTTAAAGATTCTATCAAAATACTGCATATCTATGTTAAGAAAAGATATTCATCACACATTGACAAAATCAAGACAATACATCACAATAAATGGAATGCAAATAGGAGAATACAGCTGTAGTAAGACATTAAAGAAATTTTCAAAAATGTAAAACAGAAATACTATTTCATTTTGGAAAACAGAAAGTTGGCTTGTCATAAAAATGTATTCTTTGTGTCAACATCTAATGGATTTCTTGGTTTTAAGGGGACTAATAAATATTTTTTAACGTTTTTCACTTTTAATTTTTCATGTGGTAAATATTGATAGACATAATCCACATAAATAAACACTCATTGTGGTTTTCAATAATCTTAAAGAACATAAAGTTTGAGACTCTCTTTAGTATGATATTCATACATCTTTCAGATGCTCCATATACAATCTTAAGTCTTTACCAACAATAGCAAGGATGGCGATCTGCACTTACACACGCAAACAACAAAGCCACGAGGACAGGACTGCTCAAGTTCTTTGGAGTCCACATCTCACTATGGTGTGACCGTACCCTAATTTTCTTAGCCCATGATAGCCTAAAATGCTGGCCTGATAGGAAGATGGTAACAACACAAGAAATGAAGTTTATAACATTACAACCTGTTTTTTTGTCATGTACTTTGTGTTGGGGCAGATGATCTTAATCCACGGAGATGACAAAGTATAACTGACAGTGATGCACCTGGCCCAAAGAAACAAAGATTAAGTACTATGATCGATGTTTGATGTTTACTGTTAATTAAGTCATCTTAAGCACATAACAGAATTCAGTTGTGAACAGTACATAACTTTTGACATTTAGAGGGAACATAATACTGCAGCCTGAGATATGGTCTATTAGGGTAGGAATCATAGCTGGCACAAACTATGAGTGGAAATATGTGGAGTTTGGGAAATGGGAGGGAAGATAACTGCCTATCTCCAGTGAAGTAGGTTATAACTTCCCTAACATGGGGCTGATTTAGCTAATGCAACTTTTCTAAAAACGCATCTCCAAAGCTTTACACACAATGACGCATTAAAGAAGAGGGAGAGCTTAGACTACAAAAGGTGTTATTTTAACCATCTCTGTTCTTAGAAGAATAGTTCTAAGACACAGGCCTCAAAAATAAGAATACACCAGATATGAAAATGGGAAACTCAACAGTTCACAAAGAATTCCCAAAAGTTCAAGATCATATTTACTACATAGAGCAAAACCTCTATAATTCCTTAGGAAAAAAAATTTTCAAAAATGAGCAACTGTCAAGTTTTAGAATTACAGATCAACTAAGAACAAATTTTAAAAGGCCTGTAAGTATTAAAATGTTAAATAAACTTCCAAACAAGTCACAGAATATTTTTAAAAACTCTGAAAATAGATTTCTATTACCTCTTCAACAAAATATATACATCAAGGTTTAAGATTATTACAACTGACAAAACCACACTGATACCTAAAGAAAATGCCAGCAAACCTTCTTTTGGGCACTCCAAGCACACAGGAGTACCACTCTACTAGCAAAGATTCACAAGAGGGAAAATATTCATACACACACACCTGAGATAACTATATCAGAAAGTTACCTTCATGGAAACATTGGCATGTAACAATGTCCACACAGCCACATACCTCCCCCATGCTCAGCTTCTAAAGTGATTTCTGCATCTGTCTGGTTGCTCCAGGTGTTTTTTGTTTGTTTGTTAGCAATACTTGTAAGAGAGAGCTGAATACTAGAAGCAGATAGGACTAGCTAGATTTTAATACTTTGAAGAATCTGATGCTACTAGTGAAGACATCCTCCAAAAGGGGAGAGGATGAGGATGGGAAAGGAAAGGGAAAAAAAAAATTAATGAGAAGCCAGAAGAGAAAGAATTTACATGAGCAACTGCTGCAATGAGACTTAGGACAAAGGTGAAGAAAGGGGTTCTCTAAGTAAGAAGCTTGTCATGTTTCCACTGTTGTTACTGTCAACAAACTCTGATCAAGATTTAAGTTCCTCTCAAGTTTTTTAAAAACTAGACTAATGAGTCTTTTCAGACTGGTCTATGAGTGGCTCCATTACCTTAGAATTACATCCACAATGTCACATTTTGTTATTACATATTTGTGGCCCTCAGTGAAAAACAGCATTGACTTTCCAATCCTATAAATTTACTATACATTAACCATCTAAATTCCACTCCAAATCCTGATCCATAATTTACAGCTGCTAAAGATTCTTCCAAAGAATGCAATGTGGAACAAGTTTTTCCTGACTTCAAAGCTTCTAGGATTTTAACCTCCTTACCAGCAATGGTGTTCTTAATAAAAGTAGGCCTCTAATAATGTCAGTGTATCTCTCTTTCTCTGGATCAAAAAAGTTAACTGCTAAATGAAGAAAACTCATTAAGTAGACTTATTCAAAGGACCTTTTATTGAAAAAACTTGGTGCACATTGGCAAATTTCTATTTCTTGAATCCTATTCAAGAAACATAAAAATTTTAGTGTTATTAAAATATGATGCTTCCTTGAACACATGAGTGAGGCAGAGCTGCACCACTTAGCAGCTATACAGTATATAGTATCTGATAATGGCAATGATGAACTGGTAGCAGGTTAAGTCATTCATTTTCATATTATGAAACAAATTTTCTGTCTTCAACTGACTTCACATTTCTACAATTAAAAGTATGACAAACTACTACTATAGTCTCTTTCTTAGACACTAAGAAATCTGATACATAGGGAATTGATTAACCAAACTTTCACAGAAAAAGAAAAAACAAACCCTCCAATGGTTCAATAAGGTAGGGCTAACCAACAAGTAAACTAAGTTTCCACTTTCAAGACCAACTCAGCTCAAATCAGATTGCTTTTAAACACCACCCCAAAACTGACCTCTCTTAAACCAGTTGTTCACAAAGGTATGATCGAGAAAGGATGTTACATCTCTAGAAGGGGGAAGGGTTCTCTCTGGGTGCAGGCATGGGAGTTGTTAGTGCCTTCGTGCCACGTAGTCCACAGGAAACAAAGGAGATCAATAGATCACTGCAAGGGACTAGACTAGAAATTCAGTAATCCTACCTCAAACTGCCCAAAATACTTAGAGGTTGAAAGAACATAAATAACTTGTTATAATCAGTCCAGATAATAATGGATTTAGAATCCTTATTCTAAATAAACTAGCTATCAAGAGTTTTAGTGGGAAGACAACTTTCCCAGCTTTCTCCCAACTCGGCAAGTATTGCCAGTCCCTTGTTTTGTATTACTCAACAGCACCTAAAGAAACTTGTGCACCAGCACATCACCTTGTTTGACACTAAATCACATGGCTTATGTATGAAGATTCAAATGAGAATTTTCATTATAAATGTTCCACTATAAAAGTGTGAAAACACATTTGAAAATGTGCCACTTACTGTTACTTGGGGGGAAAAAGCCAAAACAAGTGCCTTTCCCATTGCATCATTACCTTGGGTCTGACAACAGCTCTAAGCATAACATTTTAAAAGTGTTTGTGATTTAATATTTAAATTGCTTTCTTGAACAGTCCACAGTCAATACATAGTGTCTAAAGCTTAACGTCCCTAAAATTTTCATATACAAGCTGTCACCATTCATGTGAATCAAACTACATATTTTCACTAAAACATAAATCCTTCCAAAACAGTTACCTTATTAGATTTAGAGCTCAGAAGTTAAAATTTACAATAAATTTTTTCATAACACCACCATTTAAAAGGCTCTTGATTTTTTCCTTTTTTCATTTTCCTTTAATTTTATATGGTCTTTTCTTCCTTTATATACATTTTCTCAAATGTACAAAGTTATCTGCTACTTCAAGAAATCACAAATACAAGAAACATGTCTCTAACCCAATGGGAGAACTATGTAGAAATTCACTTTTCAACTCTAATTCCCTTTAAAGCTACTCCACAGAGAACAAAACTAACAGAAATTTCTTGATACTCATTTTTTTTTTATTGAAAATACCCTCTATTTCTTTCTGCCTTTGTTACATTATTTCGCTGTAGTGGTCGTTGGTGTTAGTTATTTATCTAGCCCATTTCCCTTTCCACCATGTAATGGAACCAACTTTGTTCAGATAACCGCCCCTCTTCTTCATTTGACACTGGAAGTTCTACAAATGGACCACAACTCAACACCGCCTGATGGAAGAGATTAATTCAGTAAGGACTGTGTTCTCCTGGAGACAGGTATGCCAGCACAAATAGGCTGTTCATCTGCTTTCCCTCCCCATCATAAGAAAACTGAACATCAGTGCCTTTTCCAGGACATAATGACCAATAGCCCAAGCTCAGCATTCAAGGTTAGCTACTATCTTGCCTCCAACTACCCTTCTAGCCCTTTCTCTTTTGCACACATCCTCTGCTCCAGCAGTCAGAAGCCTGGCCTTTCAAAAATATGCCCCTATACTTTCCCCTTCACAGCCTTCCTTCAGGCTCTTCCTTTGATTAGGGAAACCCAACCACTCCCATCAGTCAATTCAATTTGACTCAAAGTTCAGATCAAAAGTAAATTTTTCCATGAAATTTTCCTTGATGTTGCTATTAACAAATGGCACTCATATATTCCTTGCATCATCAACTATTTCTGCAAGCTTACAGTCCGTTTAAAAATTGAAAATGCCTAGCTGGGCATGGTGGCGCACTCCTGTAATCCCTGCAACTCAGGAGGCTGAGGCAGGACAATTTCGAGTTCAAAGGCAGTCTCAGCAACTTAGTGAGGCCCCAAGAAACTCAGCAAGACCCTGTCTCTAAATAAAATAGAGAAAGGGATTGGGGAATGTGGCTCAGTGCTTAAGTACCACTGGGTTCAATCCCCAGTTCAAAAAAAAAAAAAGAAAGAAAATGCCTTAAGAACTGCTGACAAACTTATGCATCTTTGCATCCCACTATCATCTTTCCCCACTAGATACCCAGAGTACTATGTGCTAGCTCTGTAAATATTTGTTGAACAAATGAATACATTTTATTGAAGGTGAAAAAGTGCCTCTACAGAACAGATTATCACTAAGACTGAAATGTCCTTGTGATAATCTTTAAAAGCAATCTAGTATCATTCTTGTGACAGTCTATAAAAACAATCTAGTATGGCTCAGGAATAGAAGAGTTCTGCTGAAAGCAAGGAACACATCAAATGACCTTGCAAGGCTGATTCTGCAAATCAGATCAACTTTGTAAGTATTGCCTAATAATTCAAAAACAAACTATGCCTAATTTCTACTTACAAAAAGTAGTGTTTATTGTAACATATAATTGTTCTTTTAATAATATTTATAATATTTGGGACTATGTTCAGGATTGTTTAAAAAGCTCATTTAGTCTCTTATTTCACACTTGAAAGAAGTAGGACAAAGAGAAACACTGGCTGGCTCAAAATTAATTTGGAACAGGACAAAATTAATTTAGAAGCTCTAGCTCTTAAAATGCATATATCGATATGACTATTATCTGCATATCAACACTAAAAATATATCTAAAAAACTCTAAAAAATACTTATCCGTAACTTGGATGATTTTACCTTTACTAGTCTATGAAGGGAGGTACACAACAAAGTTTTAATATTCTTTTCTCCCCTCCCAAATGAATCTGTACAATTTAAATCAGCAAAAATTGGATTACTCTGATATCTGTTAGGTACATTTTAAGTTCAAATAAGGCTACAAAACCATTAGAAACATACTAGTATCTCCAGAACCAAACACGGTTAACGACACACTCCATAAATCATTGAACTTGATTGATAAATAAAAGGGTTAAAAAAAACTCTTCAGAATAAATCTCAGTAAACAACAGCAATCGATTAAATGGGACAGAAAACTTGATTCCACAGGACAATGCACACACAAAAGCAAAGGACACTGTACGAAATGAAAATTAGAGTCAAACATATAATGGCTATTCAAAGTAAATGAAATATGACAAAGATCAGCGAGCAGGAAATTAAATTTAAATAGACTTTTTTAAAACCGTTCACAAGAATCAAGGATGCTTTTTCTTTTCTTTTCTTTTCTTTTGTTCTAAATATTGTTACAGTCTATATATTTTGGTGTGACAACTTAAAACCTTTTGTGAATTAAGCTGGTATGTAAAATAAATTCTTGTTTTCAAATGCAATACAGCACACTATGCAGTTTCCTTTAAAATAAAGATCATTTGCAAAATTGCATATGGTTCTTTAAAAGGTTATGATAAAGCTACAATTTAAAGTTTTCCTGGAGCAACCGAGTAACGGAAACTGAGTCTAAAGACTGCTTCCAGATGGATCAGTAAGGGATTCCTTATCTTTAAAAACTCCTGCATTGCCCAGGAGCACGCCGAGAGTCAGGCGCGCCAGAAGCGGCGGAAAGGAGCAGCGCGTAGGTAGAGTTACCTCTGACAGGGAACACCTGAGAGGTGCGGGTGGCGGGGGAGGCAGCTGCTGCAGGTGGGCGCGAGAGCCTCGTGCCACAACGAACGCTCAGGGTCCGGGGGAAACTGAGCTCCCAACACTTGGCAAAGACAAAAAGGCTATGGTTCTCAACTGCTTCCCTGCGGGCCTGGCCCTACCACGAGGGGAGGGCTCGAGCTACTCACCATGCAGAGAGAGCAGCAGCAAGGGCGCCAGCGGGGAGCTCCGAGAAGTCATCCCGGGACTGCAGGGAGCGCGCCCGACGCCTGCCGGGCTCCTTGTCGCGGCAGCGGAGACTCGGCGGGTTCCTGGCTCTCCTTGGGACAGCCCGGTCCTCCCGGACCCGCCGGGCTGTGCTGGGATCTTCCGACGCGCGGACGCGCCAAGAGCAGCTCCTGCCTCCGCGGAGGCTGAGCTGCAACCAGAGGCTCCCAGACTTGCCGTCCGCCCAGTAACACCACCGCCACCTAGCTGCCCCAGGACCGGTCGGCCACTCTACTGCCGGGGGAGCCACTCCTCCTAACTCTGGCCCCGCTACTCCGGCAGCAGCCCGGCTCCCGGCTGTGCCGCCCACTCTCGGGCTTGGTCTCCAGGGCAACCGCAGCTCCAGCGCGACGCCTGGCGGCCCACCCGCGGAGCGAGCGCGGCGCGCAGCTGGCGCGACCCCGCCACCTGTGCGCCGCGCCGCCCGCTCCCCCGCACGCCTGCGCCCGCGCGGGGACCGAGGCGCGGACGCCTTCCTCTATCCAGCCCTAAACTTGTCTGCGGATGGGCGGTGTCTGCCTGAACCCTGGAGAGCTCTAGGGTGACTTTACAGCCTTCGTCAGAACCAGCGAGTCTGTGCTGCAGTTTCCAGATAGTTCTTACTCTCTTTGGCCTTTTCTCTCTCAGGACTCTTTTTTGAAACCTAAATAATCTGAGAGACCCAGACTGGCAAAATTAGAAATCGAGGAGGTTTGTCCTTGTAGCTCTTAGGTTTTGTGTTTCCTGGCTATCCCTTTCTTCTTCCTTGAAAAGAGTACAGACACTGTACCATGGTCCTCAGTCCCCATTCCTGTCAAAAAGTCTGCCATTTTCTCTTGCCTTGGTCATAAAATTTATGTCAACTTGGAGTGCTTTAAGTTTTCCGTTTTAACGTTAGCGCTCTTGTGGCCTGATTTGAAATATTAAGTTAGTGGACGGTGCTTTCATTGTGGTAGTTATTTTAGTAGGACTATTACTTTGGGGTTTTGTTGGGGTTGGGTTGCAGAGAAAGACCTTCATGGCTTCTGAAATTGTTTTACTTAAATTATTCTAGCTATGTCTTTTCTTATGAAACCAATCTTCAGTCCTCTTCCATTTAGGTCCCTGTTCTCTGTTTTAGAGCCCATCGCCTCTTTCTGCTGCTGTATCTTGAGTTTTTAAATTTAAGGACAAAACTACTTAGGAACTGTTCAACAATTTGGGTCAATTTTTGCAGCAGCTCAGTTTAGGATTCTTGCGGCCACTCAGGAATTTGGAGGGCCCCATTTGTCAGATACAATCCTCCAAAGGCAACTCAGAAACAAAATTAGTATCCTCAAAAGAAAAACAAATACATAAAACATTTTTAAAACATATTTGCACAAGGATTGGAAGATATATGGAAAGTGAAGACAATATCAAGATAGTAGAATTATAGGTGCAGTTTTCTGAAAATGTGAATGTTATATTTTTAAATAAAAAGGAATTTGTTAAGAAATTCCAATAAGTTTTAACAAGAATATTCTAAAAAATAAATTTTGTTTATGAATTAGAGATGCCTCAACTTTACTCCCTACTTCTCATTTGTCTTTCATATTAATAACAGAAGTTTAAATTTTCAACTGTGAAAATTTCACTAGTCTCATTCTCATTCTTTTAAGCTCCAGGGCAAGGACTAGATTTTCTTTTCTCCACCCAATTCAGTTCTTTTTCCCTCTCTTGCACACTTCAGTCTGATCCAATCCCAAGCAAGGCATGTAAGTAAAATAAGGAGAAAAAGGAGGAAGCTGTGAAGTGATAAGTACTACTCAGAGCATTCATTTTCCTTTATCATAACCCCAGATTTAATTATGGAGATAGAATATTTTAATTAAATAAATAACTTGTTTAAAAACCCTGAAATAAAGCAAGTTATCCAATATACTTATAATTATATCAATCCATCAAATATTTACTAAGTACTTGCATTGTGCAAAACACTGAGAGGAAGTTTAAACAAAGAGCATAAGATATGATCCCTGTACCTGGGCTCTATCTGCGCTATCTTGAATCAGCAGAGAAAGAGAATTCTCCTGCCTCTTTGTCACCATAGTGCACTTCTGCCTTGCCCAACAAGAGCTGGCAAGTCAGTAAGAGGACAGAGTGCTCACAGTTTGGCAGAGGCACTCTTTGAAGAGAAAAAGAAGTGTAGCTTCTGAAGGGAGAGTGAGGATGATCCCACCTCAGGAGGCAATCTGACTGTCCCAAAGCCAGGGGCAGATAGATGGTGGACTTGAGGAAGCAAATCAGGAGTGCTAGAAGCTTCAAGTGCTAGACACAGAAGCTTTCAAAAGAACATTCTCACAGGAAACAAAGGAAAAGGTGTGATTTTTAATTCACAGAGATAATACCACCCACATGTACTTTATTATCCCAATCTACCTCTGAACGCAGTAGGATTTCTTGAAATCCCTTGAGTATTCTGGGGACTAAGGCAACACACAGCAATGTTCATTTGTATCATACTTATAAATTCCAAAGTGGTCATAATTACTGTAGTCATAAGATTAGGATAAATAGACTGGTAAAACTCATCGTTACTAATAAAAAAAAATGTTCTTAAAGTACATGCCAGTGGTATTATCTCCGTGAATTAAAAATTACACTTTTCCTTTGTTTCCTGTGAGTGTACTTTTTTTCTTTTTTTTTTTTTTTTTTTTTTTTGGTACTGGGGATTGAACCCAGGGGCACTCCACCACTGAGCCACATCCCTAGCCCTATTTTTATTTAGAGACAGGGTTTCATTGAGTTGCTTAGGGCCTCGCTAGGTTGCTGAGGCTGGCTCTGAACTCGAGATCCTCATGCCTCAGCCTCCCAAGTGCTGGGATTACAGGCAAGCACCACTGCACCAAGCAGTATGAGTGTACTTTTGAAACCCTCTGTGTCTAGCACTTGAAGCCTCCAGGCAAAGCTTTGAGATAATCAGGAAAAGAGAGTGAGTGGGGGCAGGGATGCAGAGAGACTTCACCCCCAGGTGAAGAGGACTGCTCTGACTGAGTAGCCAAAACTGCCCTGACATCACAGGATCTTAAAACTATCTCTGAGGAACACTGCAGATACCTCCCAAACATTTATCTCCCCCCACGCACACTACCATCCCCACCACCGCCTCAACCTCTACCTTAGTAGCAGTAAAATTTGGATGACATTGGTCCCACTCACCTCTAGGAGAGATATAATGGGTCTAACTTAAAAAGAATGGAAATGGAGAGGTGAATGATTGGGAGAAGAAACCCTGGTAAAAGACTCTGTTGTAGTTCTAGTGATCTTGCCTCACAAACATTGATAAGAATACAGTCACCTCTAAATATTTAATTATGGATTACTCAAGTTCAAAATTTTAATCCTATAAAAGCTTCTCTCCTCAACTGGTCAAAATGCTGGACCATCTCTTTCCATAATCAGTTAATTTGCATTCAAAAATGGAAAATTAATTTTATTGTTAACTTAGAAATATAATTAAGAAAGAAGAATGATAGAGGGAATTATAAGGCTTTCCAAAACTAACTATAAATTATTTTTGAATTAGCTACTTTAAATTATTAATAGCTCAATTCCCTCTCCATTTGTGTATATAAATTAAAGGTAAATGCATTTAAGTTTTTAGGTTTTACTATGGATTTTTTTTAATAAATAAGAACCTCATTCTTAAAGTTAGGAAAGACCTATTTGGCCCTTGTTTGAGCCAGTCAGTCATTCTATAACTATTTTAACTCATCTGCTAAGAGCCAGATGAGTTGAGGTTGGTACTTGTAGAAGAAAACTTTGAGAGGAATTCTTCACCCTCCACCTTTGTGAAGAGTCAGAAAAACTCAAAAATAATAATAAAGGAGTGAAGAAGAAAATAGTGGGATCCAGCCGGGTA
>JAJEJO010001300.1:450368-470646 GCA_020662805.1 Glaucomys volans
GGGCTGGGGATGTGGCTCAGTGGTGGAATGCCTCTGCTTTCAATCCCAAGTACCAAAAAAAGGAAAAAAAAAGAAAATAGTGGGATCTGAGGACGGCAGCAAGCAAACCCTAAGTGTTTATTGTACGTTGACATAAATGGACCATTTAATATTTTAAAACATCCTTTTCAAATGTGAAGTAATTTATAGCCTCAGTATATTGATAGCTTAGTCTCTCTTGCATCTGTTTCTTCCCACTCCTCTGGCAACTCTCGCTAGATAGGACTTACACAAGGGTAAACAGCCATCTCCATCCCCCCTCCCCATAGCCCAGTTCCTTGCACAGCTGTAAATATTATTGAAGGAAAAATTTACAACATCTTCATTTGGGGGAAAGTTAGCTCTTTTCCTTGAAATCCTTTCATTATGAACACATTTATATTTAGGTAAAGTCACTCTCTTAGCAGGCACATGGTAACAAAATGCTACTGAATTCATTCTAATGGCAAATTTAAATAGCACCACTGTGAATTTTAGGCCTTCACAAGAGCAATAACATAAGAAGTATTTTATGTGTCACCTAAAAATTGTGTGTGCTCTTTCCTATAAGAATTTTTTTTTAATTTTTGTGGTGGTAGGAATCCAACCTAGAGCCTCCAACATGCTAGACAAAATCCACCAATGAACCACATCCTGAGACCAAGGAAAATAATCTTTAAATATTCTGCAGTCTCTTTACCATTTTTCATTAAACTGATCTATTTCAAATTTATCACTTGATTGCATATATTGGGGAATAGACAGTTATCTCAGTGTTTTCAAATTCTGATAATTTTTCATAGAAGTTTAATTTACAGTGCAGTTCAGACTTACATTTCCAGCAATAAAGCAAACTAGAGACCTTGACTAACAAAATATGTAAAGTTATATTTTCTTTAAACATAAATGAATTGATGAGCTCTCAATAAAATACACAAAAGTCAAGCCAAAAGCTCAGTCTATATTCAGTTCAGCATCCAGAGTGGACCTTATCAGGTTAAATCAGGTCACTTCTCCACCAAAGACCTATGAATGGTTTCTGTCCACTCAGAGAGAAAATAGAAGTCCTTGCCATTTGTGACAGGACCTGTGTTAGTTTTCTATTGCTGCTGTAACAAATTACTTCAAATAGTGTCATAAAACAACACAAATATATTATCTTACAGTGCTTGAGGTTAGGTGTCTAAAAGAACTCTCAGTGGGCAATTATCAAGGTGTTGGCAGGGCTGTGTTCTTGTTTGTCCCTTTGTGAAAGCTCTCAGGAAGAATCTTCTCTAAAGCCCACCTTTTTTACTTGATTCACAATTCCCTTTCTCCATGTTTAAAGCCAGCATTGTTGGGTCAGGTCCTTCTCATACTGCCATCTCTCCGACTCTCTTTTTCTTCTGTCTTTCTTCCACATTGAAAGATCCTTGTGATTACATTGGGCCCACTTGGATAATCTCGGATAATCCGAATTTTCAGGTCAATCTGAATAGCAACCATCTGCAGCCCTAATTCCCATTCATCATATAAAGTAACATACAGGTTCTGGGGATTCAAAAGTGGGCATCTTTGGGAGGCCATTATTCTTGCCACAGTCCAATCCCCTATTTCCTCTCTGATTATGTCTTCTATCCTTCACCCCATTCTCCTCTCACTGTAACAACCTCCTCAACGTTTCCCCAACAAACAGGAACATGTTTGCCTCAGGTCCACTGCAATTCTTCTTTTCCTCCATAGCTCTTCCTTTCACTTGTAGGATCTTTTCTCATTGTTATGGTTTGTATATGTAATGTGTCCCCCAAAAGTTCCTGTGTTAATGCAGAAATGTTCAGAGGTGAAATGATTAGATTTTGAGAGCTGTGATCTAATCCCAGTCCATCCTAGTTTGAATGGAGTGCCTGAATGGTAACTATAAGCAGGTGGGGATGTCACTGCAGATGTGCTCAAGAGAGGAAGGCCCCATCCCCTTCCTCTCTCAGCTTCCTAGCACCATGATCTAAGCACCTTTCCTCCACTGCACCCTTCAGCCATGATGTTCTGTGTTACCTTGGGCCCAGAGTGATAGAGCCAGCCAACCATGGGCTAAACCTCTGAAACCGTGAGCCAAAATAAACTCTCTCTCCTTTAAGTTATTCTTGTCAGGTATTTCCATCACAGCTAAAAAGCTGACTAAAACACTAATTTCACATAGAGTGAAGTCTTAACTGACCATTTTAACTAAAATAAAAAGTTTAAAAGATATTTTAAGATCCCTTTCCCTACTGTATTTTCTTCTTAGCACTAACATACTCTAATAATCATTGTCTGCTTCAGCCAATATAATGCATAAGAACAGAAATTTTGATGTTTATTCATTGCTGAATCTCAGTACTTTAAACAGGGTATAACACATAGTAAATACTGAATAAACATTTTGGATAGATGAATCAGGGAATGAAGCAAGCCTCAAGAAGTTTCACAGGAATGACAGCATTCAGAATAGTCCCTGACCACAAGTTTATTAAGGTAGATATTAACAAATAGACACATTTTTGGATAACTGCAATTCTAAATAATTCAAATTTAAGAAATCATAAGGGAAACAAATGTATTTTAAAAATAAAGTAATTCATATCAAAACCTGTGAAATACAGCTAATCTGTATACTTTGAAGAAAATTTAAGCCTTAAATGTATACCTTAGAAAAGATGAAAGCTTAAACACCAATAAATTAATGTGCAGCTCAGAACTTTGACAAAGAAAATAAAGTAGGTATGAAGGAAGTAGAAAAAAGAAAATAATAAAGAGTAAACTAATAAAATATTTAATAAACATAAAATAGAAGATCAACACAGTCAAAAGTTGGTACCTTGAAAAAGTTAAGTTAACCAAATTCTAGGGAAATTAATCAAGATTAAAAATGAGACATGCTTAAATATCATAATAAAAAGATATATCGCAACAGTTGCTGCAGGCAACAAAAAGATAAAAAATAATACTTTTCTCCAGCAACTTTGAAAACTTGGAAGAAATGGGCAAAATCCTAGAAAAATATACTTGCCCAAATTTGCTTAAAAATAAATAGAAAATCTGCATGGCCCCATACAAAGTAACTGAAAAAACAGCTTAAAATCTTTCTACAAATAAACCTCCAAACAACTTTATCAGATTTTAGTGAATATTCAGGGAAGAAAAAGCATATCTTTTGCAAACTATCAAAAAATATATAAAAAGGAGAAATACTCCTCAACTAATTTTATTATGCTAGCATTATATTGACAAGGATAGTAACAGAAAGGAAAATAGCAAGCATGTCTCCAGATGCAAATGAATATTAGCAAACCAAATCTCATATATATGTGCATATACATATTTATACATGTATGTATGATTATGTTAAAACATGTATGTCATTACATTATAAAACATCTAAAATAATAAATCATATCAATTGATTTAAAAAACATTGATTTAACATTTGAAATTAATAAATGTAATTCATCCTATTGAAATTAAAGGAAAAGAAATCATATGATCATCTCATTAAGTGTCTACTGAAAGTGAGGCTTGAG
The DNA here is from genome assembly GCA_020662805.1 of Glaucomys volans. Lineage (NCBI taxonomy): Eukaryota > Metazoa > Chordata > Mammalia > Rodentia > Sciuridae > Glaucomys > Glaucomys volans. Next base: position 453,923 of record JAJEJO010001300.1, read on the forward strand.
AATCCTAGTTGCCACTAACAGAGAACATTAAAACCAGAACCAAGAACTATGAGGTGAGAGACTACTTCTAATGGCACTAAATTGTGTAAAGAAAGAAGATAACACACTTAATTCCCTAAATTCTAGGCTTACAGCCAGAACTGAAATTCACACACTTTCTAAGAGTATGCTTAAGAGAATTGTATCTCTTGAAGATTCAGCATTGAAATAATTAAGACCTCATAATTAGTTTTCAGAAATAATTTCTGTAGTCTCTTATCACTCTCTCCATTTTTGCTGTGTCATTTAAATGTTTATAATTTTAACTAACTTTTCTGCTTCTTCCCCTTGACTCCACTGTTCTATTTTGGATGTGATTCTGGCAAGCAACTTCACAGTTAGTCCACAGACTAAAAAATATCAAAACAGAAGAGCAACCCAAGTAGAAGAAGGATGGCTATCACCCCAGGACTGAAATCTTGAAATAGTAATTGACAAAACTTGGGTTTTCTCCTAATATGGAAGAATTGAGTTATTTTCCAGTTATAAATAGGATATATGTTTTATGTATTTTGAAGTATAAGTGAAATGATATTAGGGGATATTGCACATTCAAAAGCATAGACTTTGGTGAAATTGTTTGAATGCTAAGCATTTTTTAACTGCTAAGCATCAATACCCTCTCCCAATTCTCAGAGAATTTTCCAGAGTGTGGGTCTCAGTGGAAAGCCTAGCCAAAAATGCTTCCCCATTTCCTAGCAACCAAAGTGCAGTCACATCGCATATGGTTTAGTCAATTGAAGAGACTCACCTCTGGAATTTTAAGTCTTGAGCAGATGTCATAAAATTTTGAGGGTAAGGAAAGCATAAGTATAAAATGACAATATATAAAGATAAGTAAGGTACAAAGAAGAATTCATTTCACTGACCAGAGGCATCCAGTGCCTGGTGTCAGAAGTGGTGGCATTTCCAGAAGCTATCCAGTGAATCCTCCTTGGGTTGTTCCAGTGGTGTCATTTTGGCTACCTAGCCTCCTTTGGTTGGGTCTTATGTTCTGATTCCTTAGACTCCTCATCTTTTCCCGAAATCCTGGAGCTTTTATGTTTTTATTAGCCACCACCATTTTCTGTTGTTTGCTACCAAGAACATTATCTTTAGGATTAAAGTGCTCTGAGGTTCTTTCTTGTATTTCCAAGAAATTAGAGATACCGATTAACTCACAATTCAAATAATGTAAGGAGGGACCTACCAAAGAAAATCCTTCTAAAGGAGCAACAAATAGGCAAGGGCTCAAAGGATAAGAAACAAGCACAAGAAGAACTAGAAGATTCTGAAAACAGGGCCTGCAGTCTGGTGGCATACGTGACAGAGCCAGCATGGGTGCACATTTCATATTTAAACCCAATCCATACTCATGGAGTACCTACTATGTTCCAGGCACTGAAACTCTACTATGTGCTTTAAGATAGTCATATTAAATCCTCACAACAATCCTGTGTGATAGGTAGTTTTATTTCCCAATGAAGAAAACTGAGATTCAAAGCTTAAAACTGCACGGTCAAGATCATACAGTGCTGAAGTAGTAAAGACCAAAGAATAAAACCTGTTTCTTGACTCTAAGGTCAACATTCTTTCTGTTGTACCTTGATATTTCTTCTTGGAGTAGCATGAATAGTAGTTTGGAACTGATAATTTTTCTGTACTTTTAATACTAAATTTTTGTTTGTTTGGATCTTAGCCTGTCTTCCTTAAGAGATAAACTTACAAAGAAAGAAAGACTTAGATACTACCTTCTTCAAAATTAATCAGAATTTTTATATTTAGTAAGCATGAAAAACTAAATAAATAATGCCTAGATTGTATGTGTTCTTGATAATAAAGTCAGAAGTAATCCATAAAAATTGGAACTTAAATTAAAAACAGTGTGCTATGCTCTGTTTCTATGGTAACATAATGAGGAAAAAACTAGACTGCCTAGAAGATATTTTAATTTCAAACCATTGGTTCACAACTTTAGTGTCATTTTTAGAAAAATACATATAAATCTAGTCATTACTATTACCAAAATCCACATATTAATACCCTGTATTCCCAAAGGAAGTGTACCACAGTGCTGTATACCGTGTCAGACCTTCTCAGCCCCTGATGAAGGCTTACATCAGTCTCTCACAGTTATAACCTGATGGTGGTCTTGCTTTGCCTTGGCCTACCCAAGAACCTCTCTTCTGCTTAGAGGAATCTCTAAGCAGAGAGTTGCTACCTGGAACACTGGGAGGAAACCTGTGGCACTGATGTGTGCCACCCAGAAGCACGAGGATGTCCGGTGTGGAATGGGAGTGGATGGATGATCCTTTGTCCTTGCATCCTCCAAGTGTCAGTTCTCAGCCATATTTCCTCAGCTTCCTTAGAAGGTTCCGGCATGTTCAACAGTAACTAACCAGTGACAAACACATCTTTAGTTGAATTTTCCTCTTCCCTTTTTCACTCCTCTATCAATTACCCCTGCTTCCTGAAATTACTTCATAAATTAACTATACAGAAGCCTTTGGACTCAGGATGTGCTTTTTTGGGGAACCCACACTAAGAGATCTGCCTTGATCTGTGTGTATGGTTCTTACCAAGATCTAATTACAGTTTTTTTTTTTTTTAATTTTTAGTGCCTAGTTATTTTAAATTATAATAAGAATTATTGAAATAGTACACTTCTTCTTGTCCTAGAGATTTTGGTGGGTCTTTCTAATGTACTTTCCTTAATGAAATGAATCAAATAAAAAAAATTGAGCTTTTGTGTTTGAATTTCTAAACGATAACAGGTTTGCTCAATTTCAACTCTGCAATATGTTTTTAGTACCCTTTGAAAAGTCACTTAACCTCCCTATGCCTCAACTACCACCTTGATAAAAATGGAATACAATTCCTCCTTCACAGGTTGTTATTAGAATTCAATGAGGTAATATGTGTGGAAATGCCCATTATAGTGCCAGGCAGATAATCCACCTGGCAAGTACTGTTAGCTGCTGTTATTATCATTATTACTAAAATTGGTTTTACTTGGAAGTCTGCCATCATAGGGATAAAATATCCATTTCATGGACTTGGTATTTCCACCTAAAACCTCTTATTGCATTCTATTTTGCTGCCATAAGTAAATATTTGAATTCATTTAATGCTTAGAATCAAGGTATCACCACAGAATAAACTGAGAAAACCTCTGCATAAATCTTTGAAATGAGAGGCTTAAAGACATTATCTCTTTAACAAATAGCTTTGCCTCACAACAAACCCCACCCTGTGCATTCACCACCACTGAATTTGCACGGCTCTTGCGCAGTCTTTCATCAACTCAACCAGTATAGAAAAACCCAATGATGTAAATGGAAATTTAAAAAAAAAAACATGAAAAATGCAGTCATATTGTGGTTATAAAATGACTTGGTTAATAAATGAACTAGCTAAATGGCCAGGAATTCCAGGGGTCCTGCCACTGGTTCCCTATCTATTCCTATAATAGCTATAGTATAGCACCACCTGTTGGAATTTCAAACTGAAGCTGTTTATTGATGGGCATGTTCCTCAGTCCAGTATTGATTGCTATTTCCAGGGAAGAATAAGTGATGCCAAGAACAATGAGTGGGCATTTTTTCATCACCTTGATTCAAGAATACTGGGCCATGATATACAGGGATCCACTCTGTTTCCCAAGGCAGACTGTCTGCCATTTAAATTAACTTCATTCAACACCACATCCTCCCTTAGAAAGTAAGCACTTTGGCCTCCCCCACCCATGAGAAAAGGGATAACACAGGAGAGGGATTATCAATATAATTATATATTAATTCTCATTATTGGTGAAGTACACTACTATAAGTTTTATAATAGTTGTTGAAACTATAGAATCTCCCGGACTCTTTCCAAGGTACTGGCAATATATTCAGTACCAAAAATTGACAGATCTGTGCTCTTATGAAATCTTTGGTCTGGTAGAAAAGACAAAAAATCATCATATCATACCAAAAACAAATTAACATATAATATGAAAGAGAGAGGTCAGGTTCTAAGCAAACCTATAATCTGAGATAATCAAAGGGTTCTGGAAGAAGTTCCCTGAAGATGTGATTCCTGTAGAAAGGCTGAAGTTTGACTAAACAAAGAGGAAGTGAAGAATTTCTAGCATAGGCCATAGAGGTATTTTAAAGCAAAACTATACATTTTAATTCCCTTTTGTAAATCATGTTTTCCTGTAACTTTTCTCCATTGAAATTAAACTGTGAGTTTCATTGTACACAGACATGGACAGAATAGGTACTGAAGGGGGAAAAGTCATTCTTCTGCTTTGAGTCCATGGTAAGACTATTTTCTTTTAGGTTTCAAGGGAAGGGGAAGTCCTACTTTTTCTGTTGTTCTTCTTATTACTGTTTGTACTTTTGTTTGTTTTAAATTTAATAGTTCCCTCTTAAATATTAAGAGACAAGTAGATTCAAACAAAAATGTTACATTGTAAGTGACCCTGATGGTAAGTCAGAAGACCTTACATAAATAAGGTACCAACCTAGCAAGAAGGTGAGAAACTTTTCAAAGAGGAACCAAGAGAGAAACACAGAGGTCAGAAGGTCAAATCTGAAATTCACTTTCCCTGTATGGTCTTTATGGAGGCACTACGGCAGAGCAGTGGCCAGGGCAAAGTCTTTTTTTTATTGCTAGTTTCTAATAGCTTTATTGAAATATAATTCATATATCATACAATTTACCTTTTAAAGTATACAATTCAGAAGTATGTGTAATTATTACGTGTAATGATGTGTAATTATTACCACCATCAATATTAAAACACTTTCGTCACTCCAAGAAGTTCCCTATTCATAGCTATTCTCTCCCTTACTTTCAACACTCCTTCCACCTTGCCCTTAGCAATGAATAATCTATTTTTAAATATATGTGTATATTTATAAATATAGTGTATTTATAAAACATATAAATATGTAGAATATGCATGTAAATATATTTATACACATATAAATTTATGCTTATATTTATACTTACACACATGCAGATTTCTCTATTCTGAACTTTCATATAAATGGAATCATATAGTATGTGGTTTTTTTGTTACTGGTTTCTTTCACTTAGCATAATGTTTCCAAGCTTTATCTATGTTATAACAATCTTATAGTACTTTGTTCCTTTTTATGGCCCAATAATATTCTACTTCATGGATTTTGTATTTTGTCAATCCATTCATTGGTTGATGGACATTTCTGTTGTTTCCACATTCTGGTTTTTATGAATAGTGCTGCTGTAAGCACTTGAGTACAGTTTATATTTTCATTTCTCTTGCATATTCCTAGGAGGGGAATTGCTGTGTCATATAGTAATTCTATGTTTCATATTGGGACTCCCAGACCATTTTCCAAAGTAGCAACATCATTTTACATTCCCACTGATAGTGCTCAGAGTTCTAAGTCTTCTACATCCTCAACACTTGCAAAGTCTTGATAGGTAGACCAGAAGACAGTCTCACGGTACTGGACATAATAATCCATTATGGTGGTACAGAAACGGTGATTCCAAGCATCAAGTGAATTCAAATATTTACTTATGGCTGCAAAATACAATGCAATGAAAAGGTTTTAGGTGTAAAACGTACATTACTACAAAATGGGCACACTTTATCCCCATGATGGCAGATGTTCAAGTAAAACTAACTCTACCAATAATGGTAATAAGAGCAGCTCACAGTACTTTCCAGGCTATCTGCCTGGCACCATAATGGGCATTTTCACACATTTTACCTCATATGATGATATTTTAGTCTTCTTTTTCATCACTGTGACCAAAAGTCCTGACAAGAAGAATTAGAGGAAGAAAAGTTTATTTAGGGGTCGCAGTTTCAGAGGTCTCAGTCCATAGGCAGCCGGCTCCATTCCTTAGGGCCTGTGTGGTAGAGGAAAGTCATTCAGGATATGATAATCAGAAAGCAGAGAGAGCTCTGCTCAATAAGGACGAAATGCATACCCTAAAGGCACATCCCCAGAGATCCACTTCCTCCAGCCATGCCCTAACCTGCCTACAGTTACCATGTAATTACTCCCTATCAGTGTACTCTTACTTAGAGAAGCAAGAAATTTGAATTTTTCAAATTTCATTTTCTCTCTTTTCTCATAAAACTTTTCTTTTAATGGGTCTCAAAATTCTCAGACAAGATATTTTGTCAAGTTTCCATTAAAAAGGATTAATTTTATAGCAGTATAACTCACTATAGATAAGATATGGAACTAGCCCAGATGCCAATCAATAGATGAATGAATTAAGAAAGTGTGGTTTATATACACAATAGAGTTTTATTCAGCCATAAAGAAAAATGTAATTATGACATTTGCTGGTAAGTGGATGGAACTAGAGAATACCAAGCTAAGTGAAAAAAGCCAGAAAATCAGGGATAGAATGTTTTCTCACATAAGTGGAAGCTTGAGCAAAGTTAGAAGGGGGAAAGCGGAGCCAGATATCATAAAGATATAGGGAAGATCAGTGGAGTAGAAGAAGGAGATTGAGAGGGAGAGAGGAGGGATGGTGAAGGGGAGGAAATGTGCAATGAATTTGACAAAATTATGCTATGTGCATATATGTATCACAGTGAATTCCACCCCCTTGTACGTATCAATAAATCACAAATTAAAAATAAACAAATGAAAGGAAGACCAGTAGAGAAAGGGAAAGGGAAATAGGAGAAGGAAGGAGGGGAGAGAAAAGGTGGCACAGGGAACTAAAATGGAGTAAATTAAGCCCCATGCATGTATAATTATGTCAAATGAACCCAACTATTATGTATAACTATAATGCACCAATAAAAGGGAAAAAAGTACTGATTTTAAAAACTAGTATCTTAAAACTACCCCCACAAAATGGTCCACAGAACATTCTCCTTCCCTTCTGAAGGTTTTATGATACATTGTTATCATTAACTCCTTTACTATTAAACCTAAATGTCCAATTGAGATAAATGGTTCTGAGATAATTCTTCCACCACTAAGACTGGGGTGGCAAGTGTTAGGGGTAATATTCATTTAGCCTTCTGAGCTTTCTAATCAGACTTGTTGACCTTGCCAGCTCCAGCAGACTTCTTGTCCGTGGCTTTGATGACACCCACAGCAACTGTTGGCCTCATATAGCAAACAGCAAAACAACCCAGAGGAGGATAGTTAGAGATGCTCTCAACACTCACGGGCTTGCCTAAACAATAGTAAAGATGGCAGCTTCACCAGGTTTCAAGTATTTAGAACCATCTTCCAGCTTCTATCAGAACGGTGATCAATAGCAATGTGAGCTATGTTACAATCCAGTACAGCGGAATAGCCAACACTGATTTGGCCTGGATATTTCAGGAAAATCATATAAGCAGTGAAACCTGCTGCTTCCATTGGTGGGTCATTTTTGCTATCACCGGCAACACTGTGATAACAAACTTCTTTGACATACGTGTTCTTGACATTGAAGCCCACATTGTCCCCAGGAAAAGCTTCACTCAAACCTCCATGGTGCATTTCAACTGACTTTACTTCAGTTGTGATATTGACTGGAGCAAAGGTGACCTCCAGGTCAGGCTTCAGAACGCTAAAGCCCCAGTCGTCCCACAGGGACAGCACCGTTACCACCAATTTTGTAGAGATCTTAAGACTTGTCAATAGGACAAGGTGGTGGCAGGATACAATCCAAAACTTCAAGCAGCGGTCTTTATGGGTGGCTTTCCATTCCTTGAACCAAGGTATATCTGCCCTTGGCTCCAGCACTTTATCACCATTCCACCAGAAATTGGCACAAATGTTACTGTGTCAGGGTTGTAGCCAATTTTCTTAATGTAGATGCTGATTTTCTTAATGATTTCCTCATATCTCTTCTGAGGTGACTCAGTGGAATCAATTTAGTTAACACCAACAATTAGTTGTTTCACACCTAGTGTGTAAGCCAGAAGGGCATGCTCTCAGGTCTGCCCATTCTTGGAGATACCAGCTACAAATTCACCAACACCAGCAGCACTCCAGACAGCACATTCAGCCTGAGGTATGCCTGTAATCATGTTTTTGATAAAGTCTCTGTATCCTTAGGCATCCATAATAGCCTTGTAATACTTGCCGGTCTCAAATTTCCACAGGGAGATTCAGTAGTGACACAACACTCATGTTCAGCTTTCAGATTATCCAAGACCCAGGCATACTTGAAGAAGCCCATTCCCATCTCAGCAGTCCTTTTTCAGATTTTTCAATGGTTCTTTCGTCAGTCCCACCATACAAAGATGGTCAGTAGTAATGGACTTGCCTGAATCTACATGTCCAATGACAAGGATGCTAACACAAGTCTTTTCCTCTCCTATTTTGGCTTTGATTTAATGGTTATTTTCATGACACCTGTGTTCTGGCAGCAAATCCATTGTGAAAAATCTCAAATTTCATTTCTATTCAGTTATTGATGACATAGAGAAAAAAAATTAACTCACATGTCTAACTTGCTTCTACTACCTTCCTAAATTCACTTACTGACTTTAACAGTTTAGAGACTCTTTTAAATGGTCTATTAATAGAATCATGTCATCTGAAAAATTTTTTTACATCTTCCTTTTCAATCTCTACTCACTTCTTTTTCTTACTTTATTTGTACTACATAAGACCTCTGGAAAATCTTGAAGGATAGTGATGTTAACAGGCTTCCTTCACTGACACCTAACCTCAGAAGGAAAGTTTTGAATATTTCATCATCTATTATGATGTCTCCTAAAGGTTTTTAAATAGATGTCTTTACCAAAATAAGAAAATTCCATTTTGTTCCAACTTTTCCAAGATCTTTGAAAGTCATTAATGTCTCCTAAATTTTCTTAAATACTTCGTACTTAATGCAATAATAATGCCTTTCTCTTTTTTTCTAATAATAAAGTGTCTTAGTTGATTTTTGAATACTGAACTAACATGTGTCTATGAAACAAATCCCACTGGGTTGTGACATATTCTTCTTTTTATATGTAACTGAGTTTCATTTTCTAAATGCACTTACTTTCATAAGACAATGGTCCATAATATTCTTTCTCTCCTTCCTATCTTCCTTTTTTTAATCTTCTTATTTTTTTATAATTTACAGGCTTTGTTATCAAGGTTATTCTGGCCTCTTAAAAAAATAAACAAACAGTACTCATTTTATATTTTATAAGAAAAAATTCAGGAAACTTTTTTTTAACCATAGAAACAAAAAGTTATACCCCATTTGCGTACAGAGAATCAAAATTCAGTCTGTAATAATAAAAAAATAAAATAAAATAGATTTACTTCACACACACACAAAAAGAATTCACTTCTGTATCTACCAATGCAGGATTTTCGTTATGGGATAGTTATTTTTCAATGGAAAAGTTTTTTTTAATAAACACGACACTATTTAAGTTTTTTATTTTTTCTTCTGTCAGCTTAGGTTAGTTGTATTTTTTTAAAAACAGTGTCAATTTTATCCAAATTTATTGGTAAAAACATTGTTCATAATAGTATCAGTGTGTTTTGATTTTTATAAGATCTATTCTCTTTTTCATAACTAAGGCAATACATTTCTCCTTTTTTTCTGCAGTGATGGAATAGGCATGGAAAAAGCATTTAGGATGTCTGGATGAAATAATCCTGACAATATCCTCATCTAAAAAATCCTTAATTTAATTATATTTACAAAGATCCTTTTCCAAACAATTCAACATTCACAAAGTTCCAGGGATTATGACACAGACCTATCTTTTTAGATGTCACCCATTATACCTTGGCTTGCAACAATTTTACAACATGGGTAGGTGTCATCTTTGTATTTATCATGCTTATAGTTCACTATAGTCCTTAATCTATGACTTGACATATTTCAAAACTTTTGAAATATTCTCAGTTTATATTCTAGTCAAATGTTGTTTCTGCCTATTTTCTCTTTCTGGGTATTAAATTAAACATATTTTAGACTTTCTAAATATGGCTTAAGTGCAGTGGTATGCTGGCACCAGTATCTCAGAACTGATCATTTTAATACTCAGGAAATTTGTGTGGTCGTGTACCATGGATTCCTTGGAATCATCAATTGTGAGAATATTTACACTGTGGCAATCAGTAAACACTACAAACTAATATTTCCCCACCCCTATCCCAAGCTGGATTATCAGTATAACACTATACACATGTGTTATTCTGTCTTGTTCTTTCAATCCTTTTGTCTTATGCTTCAACTAGGATATTTTCTCTTCTTCTATCTTCCAGTTCACTAAATCTATGTTCTTCTGTATTGAATCTCATAAACCCCATCTATTGATTTCTTGATTTCAGAGATTTAGTTTTAGTTGTATATGTCATTTCATTTTTTATAGATTCCAATTCTCTGGTGAAATTTTCTATTATTTCTTCTATTTGGCCATGACTTCCTTAATTTTCCTAACCATATTAATCAGTTATTTTAAATTCTTTGTGTACCAACTCCAATATCTGAACCATGTGTGGCCCTACCTCAATTGTCTGCTTTTTATTTTCACCACAAATCATATTTGTCATACCTCACAGTATGTCTAATATTTTTTATGGTATAGTAACTTCTGTGTATAAAAAAATAGATAGGGATTTCCAAATAATGTTTAACTGTCACCAAAAAGAGTTTTTTCCTATCTTTCTTTTCCTTGTCCTTCTTGGACTTTTTATTGAAAAGCTGGTGAGTGTCCATCTCTTCCACTCTGACAAACAGTGGAAGATACATCTCTGCCCTTCCAAGATTCTCAGCTCAGCTCTTCAGCTTCCTGTTTTCTACAATTTAAAATCTAGCAAATGTCTTGAAGGAGAGACCAGCTATATGTTTAAGGTAAGCTCCCTTACATGGTGGTCTTTATTTTTAAGTATCCTGAGATAGAGGGGGTTCTGCTTTTTAGAAACTTTAAGCTTAGCTCCTCAGTCATCTGTATAGCACCAAAGGTTAGCTAAGACCTGTGTGGAAAACCAGATATGTATCTAAAGTGTTTCAGGTTTCCTGTATAATCACCAAAAATATTATGTCTCTTTCTCTAAGCAGAGTCCCTCTGCCTAGACCAAGACCCCCAGGGAGAGAAATGAGTGTTGTTCACCCATGTACCTAAGAATGGTTCTTCCCTCTCTGAATTCTAGTATCATAAACTTGCTTTTACAGCTGATACTTTTTAAAATATATTTTCAATTCACCTGGCTATTGCAATAGGAAACCTAGACTGCCACAATCTATATATCCTACCTCTTGGTAGAAGTCTCATCATTTCAATTTTTTAAATATCCCTAGTAGATTCTCATGAGCAGCCAATCTAAGCAAAACTGACCTCATCAAAGAAACAATTACAAAGTTGAGGTCTGGGAAATAAATACCTGTGATTCTCTTGGTTTTCCCTCATGACTGCCAGATAAATGAACTCCAATATGTCATGCCTATCAAATTTCAAGGAGGAAAAAGAAGAAAGTCCATAGAGCAGAAAAGGCATACCAGCAAAGGCTTGCTAACTTTAAAGAAGTGGTCCCAGGAGTTCTAACCTTAAACTTCCATTATTTTTATCATTGAACCAAACTGTATCACTTACCCAGTTCTGTTTGTAAGGGAAGCTGGGAAATGGAATACTTTTTAATCTGTGTACACTGTTGCCCATGAAAATTGGACTTGTCATACTAAGGATAAGGAGAAAATTAATATTAGGTGAGCAGCTAACAATCTCTGCTACAATTCCATTCTTAGCACTTAACTTTTTTCTTATCTGACTAATAAATTCTTGTATAATTGCATAAGAGAAAAATTATTTTCTGCTCCAAGTACCTTATCAAAAGCCAAAAAAAAACATTCTCCCATTCCATATTTGCTTGCAAGCAGCATGACTTCCCTAGCTATAGTGGTCCCATATCAATGAAAAGGAAATAATTTTATTGGCACCATGTTTCTATGTCATTCAGTTTTAATAAAAAATTTCCAGTAAATAATTTCTTTACTGATCTCTGCCAAACTGCTTTTGAGGATTTAGTCTTTCAAAGTAACTTTTTAAAAATAAATTTTAAGTAGAGAATATTATTTTAAAATGGTTTGTACTGAGTGACATGATGAAAGGCCAACTGTTTATCTTAAAGATCACAACTTAGAATCTTTAATAAAGTATGTAATTAGAGCATATAAAGATATGATTTATTAGTGACAATGGTTAAATATTTCTATATCTGTAGTAAGAGGACAACAGGCTTAAGCTTTAGTAGGCTGGGGTGGTAATTAAGACCACAAAAACTATGAGGGAGTGAAATTTATTACCATGGAAATTAGTTGAATCAACTTTAAGCATTTCAAAAGCACACTTTTTCACTTATGTTGGCAAATTTTCATTTACAAAACCTCCCTTGGGAATGTTCCTACTTAGAGGGTAAAAGAAGGACCAGATGGCCATTGCAATTCATTGAAATTTTATAATGAAATATAATTACGACTTAAAGATATCTGACAAATATGTATATTCTGATGATGAAAAGGGCTTATTTCAGATAATAATAAAATCCAGGTCTTTTCCATGATATTCTGTAGGCAGCAGGGTGTGAGAAATAAAAGTGATAGATACCATTATTAACATTTTCACTGTAAGTAGAAAATCAATAACCGACTTCTCCTTTTGGTCCTTTCAGTAGAAACAAATAGGATTAAGAAAATTAGCAAAGGGGGAAAAGAAGGAAAGAAATCACATACTTGCCACCAATTAAAAAGGTGCTACTTTGTTAACAGTTGCTCACTGTTTCAGGAGAAAAATTTTCACTTCTCTGATTCTGTCGTCATGGCAATGTAAATTGAGACCTATTTCTTCCCAGCTCTAAAATTCCATATAGCAATGATTCACTGAAGCATGAGACAGTTCATGCTTCAGAGAAAAGGCAATGGGTAGGAGGAGGAACATCTGTGGGAGACCCTCCCAGGGGCTGGTGCGAGGCACTTCACATCATCTTATTTAACCCTACTATGAAAATCAGGAATATATTCAGTTCACAAGGGAGGAAACTTGGCTCACAAAGCACCTGGACCAAGAGCACATAAGAAAAGGGAGGTTGGGGGGAATGAAACTGACCAAATTATGTTGTGTTCATGAATGAATATTTAGCAACTAGGTCCACTATTATGTATAATTACAATTAACCAACACATTTTTTAAAGGAAAAAACAACATAATAAAGAATACCTAAGTAAGCAGTACAGTAGGAATTCAGATGTTCCTGACTTCTGAGCCCATGCTATATTCCCTTTGTCACACAGTCCTTCTAGACCAAAAAAAGTAGATAGCATAATTTTGAATCCCAGGTCCTTAGCAAGAATTTCAGATGTGTTTTTCTTACTTTTTTGAAAATTCAAAACAATAATAAACTGATCTCCAATAGGAAGGCCTCACCTCCTTTCCTGGGAGCCTATATATGGGATTTTCTGCTATTTATACCCATGCTGAAATAATATATTACAATATTGTTCTAGTTATAAACATATATAAATATATGTACATATATGGAATATTTAAGAGAGAGGAAAAATGCAGTGATGGGAGCTGAACTGATGAAGTAAGTATACCAGTATGAAAACTGACAGACATTATTTTACACAGTCTCAAAATTTTAACTACGTTAGGAAAATTTTTTTAATGTGTGCCAGGTGTTCCACCTGGACTGCTTAGAATCAAATCTTCTGGTGTGTAGTTAGCATTCAGATATCTATGTTTAGATATTATATTGCATGTTTTTATATTTTGTTCTTTCCTTCTTTCCTCTTTTTGTTGGTTGATGGTTTGGTTTGTTTTGGTTTCGTTGGTTTGGGTTTGGGCTTTAGATTTTTTTTTCCTTTAACAGGAGAGAGAGCAGTATAGAGACACCTATGGAATAAAAGAGAAAGTTGGGGACAATGATCAGGATGGATGTCATTTCTCTCCATGTCTGGTGGATGGGTCCAGGTTCCTATGAGATCACTATCAGACAAAACACTCAAGGAAATATATTCATGAAAGAAGACTTTAAATACAATAGGCTCCACATTTTGTCCAGGTGATCAAGTGCAATACAAAATCAGAAAGATTATTCTCCCTTTCCCCTAGCTCTACCATGGACACAACTTTGACATACAGCAGGTAGAGGACAGCAATGTCCACCAGTCGGGAGACATACAAAAAGTGGAAGAACACAGAATTGTTCATGAGCACATGTGAAACACGAGTCAGGGAGCTTCCTTGAAATAACTTGGAGAAAGTGTTGAGAGGGAAGCAAAATCCTATGAGAACAGGGAGGGCTAGGAGGAAAGATGGGCATATATATTACATAGCACAGTCTTACTCATAGTGTAGTAAAGACTGTGAGGTTCCATGTTTACAGCTAAAAAAAAAAAATCCACACTAAATAAGCAACTCTTTGAAGGAAATAGTGAATATATCTTTTCTGAATCAATGGAGTAGTTGCAATCTTCTTCACATTATTTATGACCACTGCTTTTGATGAAATTTGATTCTGCAATGGTTAAAAGTATCAAGACAAACCCAGTATGAGGATTCATAAATGAGGATATTCATTTGACAGACAGAGAGGCTATGGCATATGCTACAGGTATGTATTTTTCCTTTGAATTATTATATATTGTGGGATTTGCAACCTAATTACTTGATAAAAATATCAACATGCAAGTAATGACATTTTTTTTAATGTCAAAGTTCTGGACATAGAGACATAGACTTTTATTTGTAATAAAATAATGTTATTTCTGACATCTCACCTATTCCCTACAATCCTCAAAACATATAAGATCAGTCACAATTATAGCCAGTATAGTAACCTCCTTTTTGTTGATTCAGACGTACAAGAAGCCCAAAAAAGCCAAGCAGTTATTTAACCTTCCAGTTCAATGAAATAATTGTCCATCCCCCTAGAGAAAGCATTCTTCCTTTTGGAATGAAGACTTATGGACAGATAGAGTTTAAAAATCTGGACTGTAAAAATTTGGGGATGTCAATCAGTAGGGAAAATAATGAGAGAAGGCAATGCTCTTTAGTAGACAACACCATGTATTAGACACTTGACTCAGAACATATACTGTATGTTAGAGGGCATTTCTGAGCTCTGCAAAGTACTGCTGCCTACCTGCCACTATCCCTGGCTATGCAAAATTCATTGTACCATTATTTCAAGTTAGATCTTTGGGATGGTGGGGAATAAGACAAGATCAATGAATTCTGTGACCATGAGCCCATTACTGCACTTCATTTATTCTGAAATTACTTCCCTGGTTGGAAGTGATGTTATGTGGAATACCATGACAGTGGATAAGGCATTCTGTAATTCCACAGAATTGGATTTGGCAGAAGCCTTGTGTACAGGAAAAGGAAAATCCACACTGAAATTAAGTACATAATCTGTGAAGAATAATGTGCTGCACCTTCCCGAATGGAAATTGTCCAATGTGATCAATTAATCTACCACCAAGGAGCTGGCTGAACATTTAGGGTCTCCTCACAAATTTATTTTTCACAGTTGTGATTAAAGATGTATACTTTGGACCTCAAGACCTTCCTAATGTGGAAGAAGTTTTTAACACAATAAATCCACTCTAATATTGCAATCTCCCCATGCTTTGGATACCTTCCTGTACAGATTGCCAAGGCAGATCTATATTAATTTTTAGCTCATATTTCAATATGGAATATGTAATTCAATACAGAATATTAGATCTTCCTAATCTCTGAGTAGTAGCCTTAATTCCACCTGCAATCTTAAATCCTCTTTGTTATGTAACCCAACATATTCACAGATGACAAATTAGAATGTGTATGTCCTTGGCGCAGGGGGTCCCACCACCCCTTTCCAGCTCACTTACTTCATCTTCTTCTTCTTAGCTATTTCTATTTCCCCTGCAGGCCCATTCTCCTCCACTCAATTCAAAATATTAATACATCTTCTGTTTTCTGCCTCCAAGTGATCTCATCCATTCTTATGACTTTAAATATCATATAAATTCTATTTCTTCTGCTAAAATGTTGTTCTACTCTTCACACTTGGTTCTCCTTCTAAGAAGACTTACCTTATCACTCTATCAATCATAATCCCTCCACATCATTCACTATCACATCACTCTGTGTATTTACATTCCTTTATGGCACTAATCACATTTCATAATTATTTTGTTGGTTTATGTATTTGTTTACTGAAGATCTGATTAGAACTAAGGCCCAGGAATACAGAGGCCTTGCAACTGTAATATTTCACTGTACTTGCCATATGTGCTCAAAAATGCATAGAACAAATCGACCAATAAAGAATGAATAAATGGGGAGCCTGGGGTTGTGGCTCAGCGGTACAGCATTTGCCTAGCACATGTGAAGCACTAGGTTCAATCCTCAGCACCACGTAAAAAAATAAATAAATAAAATAGAGCTGTTGTGTCCATCTACAACTAAGAATGAATAAATGGAGCTGGAGCAAGAACAGCCCTTAAAGAAGGGTGTTATGTAAAGATCAGAAAAAAATAGAAAACCAAGATAGAGTAACATCACAGAAATTAAGGAAGAAATGAATTGTCAAAAGACTAAATGTATAAAAAGACTAAGATGCAGACTGAAATGGAGTAAACTATCCTATCTATATTTATAAACATATTGAAATGAACTACACTATTATGTATAATTATAATAATGTACTAATAAAATTTCTAAAATGTTAAGAAAGAACTGGGGGGATATCCCAATG
>JAJEJO010001300.1:470656-483987 GCA_020662805.1 Glaucomys volans
ATAAAATTTCTAAAATGTTAAGAAAGAACTGGGGGGATATCCCAATGCATCTTAGTCATTTTAGTTAGATATTCCAATATAATAGAGATAGGCCAGATTGCATAAATAAGACGTAAGGAACTAGAGAAACATAAGCTCATTTTCCACATTTTTTAATTGACATAACAGTCATACGTATTTATATGGTATAGTATTATATTTCAGTACACGTGTAGAACGTGTAATGATCAAAGCAGGATAATTAGTGCATTCATCACCTCAAACATTCATCATTTCCTTGTGGTGAAAACATTCAAAATTCTTTCTTCTAACCATGTGAAAAACTTCTATATTATTTACTACAGTAACACTACTGTGCAAAGGAACACCAGACCTTATTCCTCCTAAACAACCTCTTCCATCTGGCCCTCCCTGACTCTCTGCAGCTTCCAATAACCTGCATTCTACACTGAAATCTGAGATTGACATTTTTAACTCCCACAGATGTGTGAAGACAAGAGGTACTTACCTTTGTGTGTCTAGCTTATTTCACTCACATACTGTCCTCTACAGGATTTCATTCCTTTTGGAAGCTGAATAATATTCCATTGTGTATATATACAACATTTTCTTAATCCACTAATCTGTTCATGGATACTTGGATTGATTTCATATCATAGCTATTGTGAATAGTGCCGCAATAAACATGAAAAGTGTAAATATCTCTTTGACATACTGGTTTCACACATTTTTTGACTGTGGATGAGAGTAAAAGACAGATTTCTTCCCTACAGAGATAGAAAGCAAGAAGCAGAGGAAAGGTATAATTTGTAAGATCGAAAGAAGGAGACTGACAAAGAGGATGAAGAAATTGTAACCTGATCTTGAGACAAGGTCACATTCTCAGTGAGAGATGAGATACTAGCTGTGGTTTGAGAGTTGAAATAAAAACTTGTAGGGCTATTGAGGAGATAATGGAAGTGGAGTAACTAACAACATGAAGACCCAAATCAGGGTAAAAATGCCTGGTTTTCAGAGTGCTTTGATGGCAGAAAAGCTCGGCTCTCAGTAGTGAAGCTATGTCAACAAGTCTCAATCCCCATAGTGACAATGATATTCCGTTTAGCATCTGATCTCTGCAAATCTGAAGAATGTATGAAGGAGGTTATGCCTAAGTCACAATTAAAATAGCTCGTGATCTATGCTCGTGGTCTTTTAGTAATGATGTGAGCCATGAGAATGCTGCTACCACCTAGATCTAAAGGTCAAGGAAGCACAAAATCCCAATTGTCTTTATCAAGAGAGTCAGGGAAATTTTAGTGAACATATAACAATGTGAGCTGAGCCTTACGGAGTAAGCAGTGATTCTCAGAAAGTGTATTCAGACTCAAATTACTATTCAGTGACAGTCTTCCTTCTTTGTGCCAGGTATTGTGCTGAAATACACAATTTATTCTTCACTACACCTTATTATTTAAGTAAAATTAGAAGTACATAGAATTTTTATGTTCACTGTACAAAGGTTAAGTGACATCGGAAAGACACAATATTTATAGTAATAATGGAGAAATATCTGATACAAGTCTATCTGAGTCCAAATGCCATCCTCTTTCCACTTTCTCATACAACTTATTACAACGTGAAGTGGTCTTAGGTCTCAAAGCAGCCTATTAAAAACAAACCACAGCCAGGCACAGTGGTGCTGCAAGGCTGGAGGACTGTAAGTTCAAAGCCAGCTTTAGCAACTTAGTGAGGCCCTAAGCAAATTAGTGAGACCCTGTCTCAAAAAAAACAAAAACAAAAACAAGAACAAAAAAACACCACAACACAACACACAAAAAGGGCTGGAGATGTAGCTACGTGGCTCAGTGGTTGAGAGCCCCTGGGTTCAATCCCTGGTACAAAATAAACCCCCATATACTCAACAGATGCAGAAACACTGGCATTACTACCCTAATTTACCTGCTGTGTAAGTGCTTCATATCATCTAAAGCCTAATGCTCAAAGCTACTAAGCAACTTTCTATATTCTGAGAAATTGTGTAGCATTCAGAGATACCACCATATCTGGCTCTGCCAAAGCAAATGGTTTTGTATTCTGTTCTTTCATCAATGGAGCCAAGCAAAACTGAAAAACTAGAATAAGTTCTGATCTACCTTAATCTGCTTTACACTTTCCAGGGATATAAGGAAAGTGAGATCAAAATAGATATCCATACTTCTGAAAAAGACTTACTTTGTATAATCAGAAGTCCCTAAAGTAATTATGTGGGGCCTGATACCTGCTGATAGCTACTCTCTTGAAGGAAACATACAAGGAAATGTGAATAGGAACATTGATGTTCAAGGTTAGCACAATGTCATATTCTAACAAAAAAAATCTAAGGCTGTAGTTGTGCACAACTCTGACCTGGAAAATCACACTCACACAGAAAAAAGCTTAGCCGGGCGTGGTGGCACACGCCTGTAATCCCAGCGACTTGGGAGGCTGAGTCAGGAGGATCGCGAGTTCAAAGCCAGCCTCAGCAACTTAGCGAGGCCCTAAGCAACTCAGTGAGACCCTGTCTCTAAATAAAATACAAAAAAAAAATAGGGCTGGGGATGTGGCTCAGTGGCCAAGTATCCCTGAGTTCAATCCCTGGTTCAAAAAAAAAAAAAAAGAAAAGAAAGAAAAGAAAAGAAAAGAAAAGAAAAGAAAAAAGCTTTAGTTGAAATGCAAAGGATCAAATTCAACTGCATAAACTCAATAGTTCACCCTCAAATCAAAATTTCAAAACTAAAGATACAGAACTTACACACCATTTATCATAGGCTAACGTCATTTTCCATAGACTTGACTTGGCGGCATTAAAGAGTTCAGACAGCTGTTAGACAGTTCCCTGGTTTACAGAGGCATTTGGTATCCTGAAATTAAGTGACTGCAGTATGGAGAACCCCATCCTATAGACCTCAGCTGCCCCAGGATTCTGGCACACTCCCAAGACTGACAATCACAAAGATTCACTCTGTGCATTCTAGTTCACCACCATGCCATTTCAGAGTCCTCTGGATGGGAACCTGCCTCAGGCCCAGAAGATGCTGGAAAGAATGAACCCAATATGTTATCAAGCCTAAAAGTTTTAGGGGATTCTGAAGAGCCCAAGACACAGATTTATCAAGATAGATCCTAAACTTCTATAACATGGACTATTGCTAAACTGGTAAGCTCCCACACTTCTCTGAACTTTCTAGAGAACTGTGCCACAAAGAATCTCAATAGATGATATGTCTGGCAATAGTGATTTCAATCTGATAAAAGATAAAAGCAAAATTTAAATGGCAAAGGAGAAACTAGATAGTCACTTTTCTTACTACATTCCATCTGATCTCTTTGAATCATCCTAATTTTGAGGTTTATGTGATATTTTGTATTAGAGATAACCACCAATTCCTCTCTTTCACACCACTTTTTAAAAATTTATTGATTCTAATTGGTTACACATGACAGTAAGAATGCATTTTGACACACTGTATACAAACAGAGCATAACTTCTCATTCCTCTGGCTGTACATGGTGTTGAGTCCCACCAGTAGTGTAATCATACACGTATATAGGGTAATAATGTCTGTCTCAGTCTACTGTCCTTCCAATCCCCACTGCCTCACCCCTCCCCACACTCCCCTCTGCACAATTCAAAGTTCCTTCATTTTTCCCTACTGCCCCCCCCACACACACTATGGATCAGCATCCACTTATCAGAGAAAACATCCTGCCTTTTCATACCACTTCTTTGAGCCCAAAAGAAGACTTAGGGATTACATGAAATAACTCCTGCTCAATAAGCAAACTAGTCATGACAAGTCAGAAAATAGGAATCCCTTTTAGAAAATAATTTTATTGAGATATAATTTATCCATCATAATTCATCCAATTACAATTAAATAGGTTTTGGTATATTCATAAAATTCATACAACCATCATCACAATAAATAAATAAGATTTTCATCACCCCAAAAGAAACTTCATACCCATTAGTAGGTCATTCCCATGTTTCCCTCAACCCTTTGCCATCCCTAGACAACAACTAATCTACTTTCTTTATAAATTTTACTATTCTGGACACTTCATACAAATAAAAATATACAGTATATGCCAGATTGTATCTAAACTGACTAAAGCATTTTACGTTTCCACTAGCAGTATGTGAAAGTTCTGATTTTTCCATATCCCACCCAACACTTAGCTATTGTCTCTCTCTGACTACAGCTGGCCTACTAGTTAGAAGTGGTATTTCACTGAGGTTTTGTTTTACATTTTCCTGATTCCTGATATAAAACATTTTTATATGCTTATTGGCTATTTATACATCTTCTTTGGAGAAATGCCTGTTCAGGTCCTTTGACCAGTTCTTTAATTGGTTTGTCCATCTTCTTGAGAATTTTTGTCCTATTTAGTTGTAGAAATGCTTAAGATCTTCTAAATATTATACACTTCAAAAGATAAATGATTTACAAATAGTTTCTCCCATTCTATAGGTTGTCCTTTCAATTTCTCCACACTGCTCTTTGATATACGAATATTTTTAGGGGCTGGGAATGTAGCTTGGGAATGTAGCATGTGGTTAGCACGCATGAGCCCCTGAGTTCAATCCCCAGAACAAAAAACAAAAGCCAACAAATATTTTTAGTTTTGATGTAGTCCAATTTATCTCTTACTTCTTTTGTTGCCTGTGCTTTTGGCATCATATTTAAGAAACCATTCTCTAATCCAAGTTTATAAAGATTTAGACCTATTTTTCCCTCTAAGAGTTTTTTATGTTCAGGTTTAACATTTATGCCTTTGATCCATTTTGAGTTAATTTTTGTGTGTGGTGTGAAGTAGGAATCCAACTTCACTCTTTAGCATGTGGATATCTAGTTGCCCCCAAATAATTTCATGAAAAGACCATTATTTTCCCATTGAATATTTGGGCATCCTTATCAAAAAACAATGACCATATATATATGAGCATAGGCACAACTTCTGGACTCTCATATTATATTCCATTGATCTACTTGTGGTCTTTTTGCCAGAATCATACTGTTTTAATTCCTGTAGCTTTGTCATCAGGATATATGAGTCTTCCAACTTTTCTTTTTCAAAACTGTCTTAGCTAGTGTGAAATTCTAGGATCAGTTTGTTAATTTCTTGCCAAGAAAACATCAAACAACTGGACCTCTGATAGAAGTTGTGTTGAACCTTGAGATTAATTTGAGGAGTACAACCATCTTAACAATATTGTCTTCTTATTCACAAATATAGGATGCCTTTCTAATTTTATTTAGGTGTTCATTCCTTTCTTCAGGAAATACAAATCTTGCATGGGAATTGGAAGTAAGAGACTCTAGAATACTCAAAGGAAGGGTGACATGAAACTTTCCCATTTCCAAAGAGCCTGGTTATATTTAGTGTACTTATGTTCTATGAGATTCCTATTTCCTTATAGTACATCTACTATTCTTAATCTAACTTGGGTGGTTTTCTGCATCTTACACCCTAATGGTCCTGGGCCAGGACATTATCTATCAAGACTAATAAGACTTTTTAAAAAATTCTCAAAAGTCAAAACACTAGTAAATGGCAGAGTTAAGATTTAAACTCAGGTTTAAATGGCTCCAAATTCCATATTTTTCCCATTCCTAATACCATTCTATAAGAGTCCTTGAATTTAACTGGTTTTCAACATGCCTTTACTAATTAGACCAAATTACAAATCTACTAAGTAAATACTTACCTATCAAACTGAACATCTGCCTCCTTAAACAATTTTTCTTAAATTACATTTCTAATTTTACACATGGCTCTCTAACCCTGCTGGTTCTTACCTCTTAGTTATAACTCCTAGAATTTTCCTTTTTTTTTTTTGTAGTTTTCTATGCTTAGTAGTTGAAGCTTTGATTCTTCACATTCTGAGCATTGTGGGAAAAATTGCCCCTGTATTCTTGAATATTATGTTTCTAATAATATATCCCAGCATCATGTGGCTTTTAATAATAGCACAATTCTATGGTAACTCTCATCTTGCTCCAAAAAAATTATGGACATTTGCAAACCACAGCTTTACACCAATCAATATGACAGTGTGGGAAGAAAGAAGCAGTATGTACACAATTTCAGCAGACGGATTTTCTTCTCTTCTTTCTTATTAACAGTGGGAAGTCTTCTCTGGTAACAAATAACATTGAAGAGACAAAGACCAGAGGGGAGGGGTAGAAGCCTGAGATGGTATATTTTTAGTCATTTTGATTAAATTATGGAGATGTGAGGTTGATAATTTATTGAAGGGGAACAGGGAAGTCTATGTAAATGTTTGCAGATGAATAATTAATGTGACTTTCCGACATCACTAGGCCTTTAATTAAAGCCACTGTAAAACAAAGCAAGAACCAAAGAGCACAATTATTATTGCAGCTAATTGTAACTTTCCTATCCTAAGTAACATTTGAGAGTCCATACTTAATTTGCATCTTTAAAGGAAGAGACACCATACCTAGGGTGACAGTTGCTTTTTAATCCCAGTTTAACTACTTCCCTGCAGACTAAAAATCTATTAATATATTAATGAATTTCCTCCTGCTAAATTATTACCGAGGAAGTTTTGGGATTTACTTCTTGGTTTTTAAAAAATACATATTCATTTTCATGAAAGTGATATATTTGTGCTTCTCAACAACTTAAAAGGTAAAATGAATACCCAATTTTACATTAATCACTTAGTGTATTGTTCCACCAGCTGTTTACAACATCTGATTGAGCTTTTGACTGTCAACAGGGCATTCTTCATCTCTTTCAGATCTTACTCTTTATTATCATTTTTATTCACTTTTCATCCTCATAGTTCCATTTTTCACCTATGTCTCTTCTGCTCATTTTTATTCTCCTTTCTCTGTCTCTTTCTCTTCTATTTTTGTCTATCTTTCCTCCACATTAATTTGGATTCACAAGCAGTTCACTTCCTTCTACATCCAAGAGGTTTATTTAATAGCTTCATAAGGCTTAAGAAGAAAGTTCCAATGTCTTCTGTCCATCAGGAACTGTTTTCAGGGGTCTGACATCTGCAGTAAGGAGGACAGATCCTTAATACCAGCAAACAAGTTTACCTGACTGCAAGCTCCTTTGGTGTGAGTCTATGGCTTGTTCAATCCTGTGACCCTGTAACTAACTCATAGTGCTCGGCACAAATAGCAGGCCCCCCAAAAGAGTTAACCTGCGTTGAATATATGAATAATTTATCATGAGAAATAGAACATCCAAGGGTATTTATTCATCTCAGCTAATCAACATGATCACTTCTAAGAGCGAAATCAAATTAAGATTAGAAGATAGCCTAGATTCAATCAGGAAAATGATCCTAAAAGATTTTAAGAGATATTCTCATAAAGCTGGAGCATCCTGGTAAATTACCTCCCCAAGCATAGCATGTGGAAGGAATATTAGTGATATTAATAGTTATCATCATTTTTAAAAAAATTTAATATGAAGCTGGGGATGCAAATTCATGTTAGAGCATTGCCTTGCATGCAGAGGCCACAGGTTTGATCCCCAGTACCACACACACAAAAATTAATCTGGATCCCAGAAATATGGAGTACTGGAAGCATAGTTTTCCCATTTTTCAATTCTCCACATAAAGCAAGAAAAGCAACTAGATAACAAAGTCAAAACCATATGGACAACATTTATTTTAAAACTGTGTGACAAGATACGCCTACAAACCACTAAATACAAATGAGGAGAGGTGAACCACCAACAGATACAAAACTTGGTGGCATTGGCATCTACTTAGTAGGGAACAAAAAGAATCAATTAAGCATCTTCTGATGGCTTTGACAGCAGAATGTTCTTATCTTTTTATCCAGTCATATTTTCCAGGAAGGAGATGCTGATGTAGAGTCAGGAGTGCTACCAGAGGGAGGAACAGTGAAGAGAAACCACGGGGAGTGCAATCGAAACTCAGCAGACGAGGAAGAAAGGAACCACGATTACCAGACCAAAGTAGGGTAAGTGAACAAAGGCAGAAAATCTCAAAAAGAAAACAGCTCTGCTTATAATTCTACCTAAAAGGAGCTCTGGAAAATTACAAAATACTTTCCTGAAACACACATCATTTTACTAGTTCAGGAAAATTGATTTCACATTTAAATAAGCCAAAGGAGAATATCAAAAACAAAGACAAAATTATTATTTTAAAGCGAAGATAAGAAAATAAATGCCCCCTCTCTCTCCAAATCATGGTTCATGCTCAAATCTAAGAACATATAATCTTTCTTTTAGCTGATACCCCTCCTTCACACTAAGAACCTAAGAACCATGGACCATGAAAAAGCTGTGTAAAGAGGATGCACACTTAATTTTTTTGAAAGCATTAAACCAGTGAACCATGTAGATTTATAAGTGTTAGAATCAGTAAAAAACTGAAACATTCGTAGGGCAGCCTTGCCTGATTCAATCAGTAGAAAGGAGATAGTTGAGCTTCATCTCAACAAAATCTTTTGTTTTATTCTGAAAACTTCAGAATTCAGGTGGGAAAAAGGAGTGCCTTTATCGATACCTGAATACAGACCTACAGTGCTATTTATTTCCACAGGCTGTATCATTTCTCCATAAATGATTGTTGTTTGAGTAGGAATCTTGGTGGGAAACAGTTTGCTATTGTGGTTAAAAATGCAGGTGTTGTGTTACGTCGGCCCAAGTGCACATGCACTTCTACACAGCGTTCATGGCATGGCACTTAACCTTCTTATGCCTCCTTCCCCACCTATAAAATGGGAAAAGCAATTCCTACCTGTTAGAGTTGTTGTGAGTACTAAGTGCATTAATGGAAGTAAAGCATTCATAACAGTGCCTGGCACATTGTCAGCATCCCATGTGTACTATATATTAATATGTCTTATACATATCTGTATTCCCTAATTATTTAGTATAAAAATACTTTAAAATTATTTTCCACTAAACAGGGTTGTCTAAAACAGGAACTTCGTCTTATTCAGCTTTGTATTCTTAATAATAGCACGGTGTCTAGTACAGCATAGAACTTAATACATGTTGTGGGAATAAATGGAACAAGAAATGGAGTAAAAAGCAAAGGTAAGAGTTGTTCTGCAATATAACAAAATTTCCTTTACTAAGCCTACAAGCTGCCCACCGCTGCAGCACAGACCACTGTACTCCATTTACAAAAGCGGGGCTCCCTCAGGTCGCTTCCACCTTGGGACACTGCAGCTGCTGCCATAGCCCCTTCAATATAGTAGCTTTCACCTTGGGACACTGGACAGGGCCTAGAGGCAGCTGCCCACCACACCACTGGCTTGCCACAGTGCTGCATCTCCTAATAGGCTGCCCAACACCACCATATGGACTGCCCTTGATGTCCCCATCTCTGAAAGCAGCCACCTCTATCTTGGGACACTCCAACACCATCTTGGGTTATCTCCACTGCTACCATCACCATCTTTAGTTGGGGCAGTTTCCATCTTGGGACACCAGCCAGGACCTGGAAGCCCAAAATCAAGGTACCTACAGGTTTTCCACTGCCGACACCAACCAGGGGCATGACTGCTTCCACCTATGGACAACAGCCAGGACCTGGTCCCTACAGGCATGATTATACCTGCAGTCTCCCTGTTAGGTATGCTAATAGCCACCATCTTGTTCCAGAGGTAGGAGAGAGCTTTGCACGGAGTCAGTAGATTGGAAGAGGGTATGAGGGCATCTTGATCCCAGCTCACCCAGCCAACCGGCCTGGCACACACCGGGTTCCCAGGGCCAGCTTGGGCATCACTGGCTGGGACTCGACACCAGTCTGGTCCCCAACTCCTCAATCCAGCATCCACCGATCACTAGGTCCCGCCCATTTGACAATCAACAGGGCCCTCCTGCTCCCCAATACCCAGTCTCCCAATCACCCTGCCCCAGCCACCAACCCACCCCAACACTTGCAAATGTGTGGCCAGGTGGCAGCTCCCAATGCCTGGTCCTGATCTGTTGGATACAGAACAACTCTCCACAACAGGTGCCCAGGTCCCAGTGCTCAGCCCTCAAGACCTCTGGAGAGAGAGGTTCCTGGTTGGAAAGTTGAAGGGGGCAAGAAGATATAGTTTAAAGACTCAATTACAGACCAGGAATTGTGAGGTCCACAGGTGTTATAAGTGGCTACGACAAGGCTCCTACATCACACGAATGGACCCCAAAGGAGATTCCTGGGGTGCAATCTTACAACAGGGACAGGCAATTGCTGTACCCCACCTCCAGAAGTTCTGCCTCCAAGACTAACCCTCCCACAGTGGGAACCTTCACTGTCCCGAGGGTGGAAATACCAGCAAACTCCAGACAACCCCACCTATCAGATGTGAAGGGAAGCAGAAAAACTACTGAATTCCAACAGAAACATTTGTTCAACTTTCCTTTGAGGTTTTTCTTTCTTTTCCCACTCTTACATCCTCAACATTTTTTAAACCAACTACTCTTCCTTCATCAGGCTACCGAGGATTACCATGTCTGAATAGTATATTATAGTTTTGTTGTATATCCTTTTATTTTTATATTTTTCTTTTTTTATTTTACTTATTTATTTATTTTTATTCTCTATAGCTTCCTCTCATTTATTCTTCTCACTTATTTCCCTGGAGTCCCTTCCTTTCTTTTCTCCTGCTAACAGCCAACTTCTTTTGATTCCTCTTTCACTCTTCCTATGATCTAATACATCTGTATTCTCACCTGCTACCTCACAAACATCACATCTGATACCCCACTGGTTCTTTGTCCACCATTAGAAACTGTAGACCCTTTTGCAACATACTGTTTAAATTGAAGATAGTAATTGAACACATCATTTCTGTTTATGCAACAAAACTGTAAATGTCTTAATAGGAGCTATTTGGTTTAAGGCTGCATATTGTTTGCATTAGGTGCTATTAATATTGCTCTCCCCCTTAAAGGTGAGGGATTGGAAACCTGCAGGGACTATAAGCCTATAGGATAGAAACTGTAATACCTTGAATCTGCACTGCTACAGGAAAAGACACACGAAAACATGTAAAAACAAGGGAAGAAAGCACCCCAAACAAACCAAGAGGCTTCAATAATAGAATCCATTGACAGCACAGTAGAAGAAATGTCAGAGAAGGAGTTCAGAATGTACATAGTTAAAATGATCTGCGAGGTCAAGGATGATGCAAGAGAGCAAATGCCAGCAGCAAAAGATCACTTCAATAAAAAGAGACTCAAAAAAAAAAAAAAAGCAAATCCCTGAAATGAAGGAAACAATAAACCAAATTAAAAATCCAATAGCTCAGCATCACCAACAGATAAGATCAATTGGAAGACAGAACCTCAGGCAATGAAGATAAAATATATAATCTTAAAAATAAAGTTGACGACACAGTGAAGATGGTAATGAATGATGAACAGAACCTCCAAGAATTATGGATTAACAAGAAAATGCCAAATTTAAGATTTATAGGGAAAGAGGAAGGCATAGTGATACAAACCAAAGGAATGTACAATCTTTTCAATGAAATAATATCAGAAAATTTCCCAAATCTTAAGAATGAAATGGAAAATAAATACAAGAGGTTTACAGGACCCCAAATGCACAAAATTACAGCAGACCCACACCAAGGCACATTATAGTGAAAATTACTAGCATACAGAATAAGAATATAATTTAAAAGCTGTGAGAGAAAAATATCAAATTACATAATGGGGAAAAACAATATGGATTTCAGCAGATTTCTCAACCTAGACCCTCAAAGCTATGAGGTCCTGGAACAACATAAACCAAGCTCTTAAAGAATAAGGATGCCCACCAAGAATCTTATATCCAGCAAAACTAAGCTTCAGATTTGATGACAAAATAAAAACCTTCCATGAAAAAGAAAAGTTAAAAGAATTCAAAACTAGAAAGCCTGAACTATAGAATGTTCTCGGCAAAATATTCCAGGAGGAGGAAATGAAAAACAACAATGAAAATCAGCAAAGGGAAGAACTTCGCTAAAGGCAAAGCCACTCAAAGGAGAAACCAAGTCCAGTTAAAAAACAAAAATAAACAAAAAAGACTGAGAATATAAATCATATCTCAGTAATAACCCTGAATGTAAATGGCCTAAACTCATCAATCAAAAGACATAGACTGGCAGGCTGGATTTTAAAAAACGACCCAACAATATGCTGTCTTCAAGAGACTCATCTCATAGGAAAAGCCATCCACAGACTGAAGGTGAAAGGATGGAAAAAAAACTTGTCATTCACATGATCTGTGTATCCTCATATCAGATAAAGTGAACTTCAAGTAAAAGTTAGTCCGAAGGGATAAAGAAGGACATTTCATACTGCTTAAGGGAATCATACATCAACAAGACATAACAATCATAAATACTTATGGTCCAAACAATGGACTGTCACATACAGCAAATATACCCTTCTCAATAGAAGCAAGTAGATAACAACATAATAATATTGGGTGCACCGGGCTTGGTGGTGCACACCTGTAATTCCAGCAGCTGGGGAGGCTGACGCAGGAGGACTGAGAGTTTAAAGACAGCCTCAGCAAGGGCAAGGCACTAAGCAACTTAGTGAGACCCTGTCTCTAAATAAAATACAAAATAAGGCTGGGGATGTGGCTCAGTGGCCAAGTACCCCTGAGTTCAATCCCCAATTCCAAAAATAATAATAATATTAATAATAATAATAATAATGGGTGACTTTAACACACCTCTCTCACCATTGGATAGATCTTCCAAACAAACAAAAACCAAATTAAAAAACTATAGAACTCAACAACAAAATCAATAATTTAGACTTAACAGACATATATAGAATATTTCATCCATCAACGAGCGAATACACTTTCTTCTCAGCAGCACATGGCTCCTTCTCTAAAATAGACCATATGTCACAATTTTATTATTCTTTATGGCTGAATAATATTCCATTGTGTATATATACCATAGTTTATTTATCTGTTCATCTATTGAAGGGCATCTAGGTTGGTTCCACAATCTCGCTATAGTGAATTGGGCTGCTATAAACTTTGATGTGGCTGCATCATTATAACATGCAGATTTTAAGTCCTTTGGGTATAGGCCAAGGAGTGGGATAGCTGGGTCAAATGGTGGTTCCATTCCCAGTTTTCTAAGGAACCTCCATACTGCTTTCCAGAGTGGCTGCACCAATTTGCAACCCCACCAGCAATGTATGAGAGTACCTTTTTCCCCACATCCTCACCAACACCTATTGTTGCTTGTTTTCTTGATAATAGACATTCTAATTGGAGCGAGATGGTATCTTAGGGTAGTTTTGAATTGCATTTCCCTTATTACTAGAGATGATGAACA
>JAJEJO010001301.1:8306-32161 GCA_020662805.1 Glaucomys volans
CCCCAGACAGGTGAGAGATGGTGAGGGTGGGGAGTAGAGGAACTGGGTTTAGGAACCTTGACCTAATGGTGGACTCCTCCACTGGTAGGGATGGACAGGGTGGTGGCATATGCAGGTGGTGTGGCTGGACGAGTGGGACACTGGACATGCCTTTGGGTTATATTTTGTCCTTGGCAAGTGAAGCTCTCTCCTCTGGTGCCATGTCTGACCTGCTCTCTTCCACCATGTCCTTCCGCCATGACGTTCTGTCCCATCTTGGGCCCAGGCGTGGAGTCTGCCGTCCACACACTGAGAACCCTGAGCCCAACTTCTCCTCCTCAGTGTTCTTGCCAGGTCCTGTGGTCACAACCATGGAAAGCCTGGCTCGGACACTTTGCAGGACAGGAGGGAGGCACCAGGTCTCCTCGCGGGAAGGCAGGGCTGTGGAGGCCTGGGTGGCGGGCCGGCAGGGGCTGAGTCTGCAGTCGGGCTGGCCTTCTGCTGCGGCGCTGCCCCTCTCTGAGCCCTGCGTGGCCATGCAGCCCTGGGCCAGCGGCACTGGACCCCTGAGCTCTGGCGTCTGCTTCTTCAGGCGGGAAGGACTCTGCGTCAAGGGGTTTCCACCATGAGGACGATCCCTGAGATGACACAGGATGGGCCACTGTGGTCAGGCTGATGGTTCCCATCCATGACCAGGTGGCAGGATGCGGCAGGCGCACGTGGCAGGTGGCAGAGGACACTCGCTCTGCTCATGGCAGGAAGCCAAGCGAGGACGGGGAGGGACAGGTGCACGGTCTCCACGCAGGGCACACCTGTGTCCCGAGGCCACCCGCCAGGTCCTGCCTCCTGAGGTCTGTCCCCTCCCTCAGTGCCGCCTGGGGACATGACCACGTGGGCCTGGGCACTTCAGAGCTGAGCGCAGCCTGGCCTCAGCACTGCTGCCCCAGGGCCACGTGGGACCAGAGCGGCGGGAGCGCCTGTGCCCTGGGCTCCACTGCCCAGCGGCTCTCGGGAGCGGGGATGCTGGCCGTGCGGGGCACAGCTGTGGAGCCGGACCCAGGCCACCTCCCTCCCGGCTCTGTGCTGGCCTCTCTAGACTCTCCATCTGAGTGAGCACCGCAGGGTCTGACCCTGCAGGTCACTGAAGGCACAGCGCCCGCAGGCCCAGCCCTGCGCAGGGACAGGACCACCTCCCTCAGGCCAGATCACAAGCAGAGTGACAGACGCCTCTGACCTCGGCTGGGTCACTTCCCTCAGGTGCCCAAGCCAGCTCACTGGTCCTCCTGTCTCCTGCAGTGCTGGGGTCACACTTACCTACCCACAGGCACCTGGGCCGCCTCGTATTTCAGCCACGGTGACAAAGCCCGCAGGGAACAGGGCTGTGGAGTCGTGAGGTCCCTGCGGGGGGGGGGGGCTGCAGAGCTGCAATGTCCCCGCAGGGTGGGCAGCGGGTGTCGGCAGCGGCCTCTGAGCCTCTGGAGGGCTTGGTCTGCACAGGTGTGACCTGCCTGCCGAGGTGCAGGGCTCGCTCCTCAGTGGGAGGTGACCCCAGCAGCGGAGCCCTCAGCACCACGTCCCCCCAGCATGCTAGGTGGCTCTGTCCATCGAAGGACCCACTGTTTGAGTTCATCACCAGCCGGAAGCTGCGCAGCTGCTCTCTCTGAGGAGCCGGGACACACCAGAGGCTCCTGCGTCGGAGTGTGATGGGTAGTTTCTAAAAGATGATCAAATGGATCACTTATCATATGGCACGAGCTAAAAATCACTCCAGCTAAAACCGTCCATTGAACAAGGGCTTAACTTTAGCCAGCAAGTCTGTCTCAGTGCCCGCCAGGCAGCTTCCTCCCAGATGGGCAAGGACGCGCTGGGGAGCGAGGGGTGCTGGAGGGCTGCTTGCCTGGGGAGCCCGGCGCTGTCTCCCACGGTGGGCCCGGCCTCCACCTCCAGCCGTCGTCTGCCCAATGCCTGGGGCCCTGCAGGAAGGAGAGCACAGGGGCAAGGCCAAAGGCCAGGGCCAGTGGGAGACCCGGCCTGTGTGCTCTGGCTGCTGAGGGTGCTGAGGAGCGAGCAGGAGCACGGGCGTGTGCTGGTGTCGCAGCGTCGAGGCGGAGATGGAGCGGGGAGCCCTCAGGGCTGCAGGGGCCCTGCGAGCACAGACGTCCCAGCAGCCACTCCAGGACCTGGCTTCCTGGGGGTGCTGGTGTCCTGGGAGCCCTTGGGGTCCGGTTGGAGGCCGGAGGTCTGAGGCCCAGCCCAGTGTCTGGGTTGCTAGGGCTCCGCCAGGCCCGGGTCCCGCTGGGCTCTGAGCTGTAGGAGCCAGGGCCCTGAACAACCCCAGAGGGCGAGCAGGGCAGAGGCTGCCGCACCCCTGGGCACACAGAGCCTGAGGAGGGCCAGGCCTCCGCAGCCGTCCTGACCCACCCGGGCCTCTGCCACCCACCTGGCTTCACTAAGCTGCACCCTCCCTGCAGCTGGAAGAGGCCTCCTGGGGGCCCAGGCTGGGACTGGCGCTGCTCGGCACCCTGTGGTGTCCAGCAGCCTGGGGCAGAGCTGGCAGTGCCCAGGCTGAGAGGTGGCCTCATGTCTCCCTGGCTCCGCTAGCCGTGGCCAGGGTTAGTACTGGACAAGGTTTCCATCCTCTCCCAATCAGCACTAACCAAGGAGGATGGTTTGCCGAGAGCCTGGCCAGCGTGGGGCTGTCCCCGCTGAGGGGCCCAGGGAACACTGGCCACGCCATGGTTGCTGACGCGGGGACCTGGCTTCCAGACGTGCTGCGGGCACCTTCTCTGGTGTGCATGGAGGAGCCCAGTGCTGCTGTCTGATTCTGCCACCCTCGGGCTGCCGGCCACTGACCTGGCCCTCCTCTCCCTCCTGGTCTTAGCGGCCTGTCCACGGCTGACACACCCAGCTTCCCGCCCCTGCGGGAACCTGACCGAGGCTTCTCACAGAGGAAGGGAGAGCCCCATGGTGCTGCCCGGCCAGCCCTCCCTCCAGGCTGCCAGGCGGCCCCTGCCTGGGCCTGGGCTGGGCTGCTCCTGCCGGGGGAGGTGGCAGGGCAGCATTCTGCGGCCCCTGAGCCCAGGCCTCCGGAGTGTGCGTCCTGCTGTTGGTGACGCTCACCACAGAGCCTGCTGTGCTGCCGAGGGCAGGGCCAGGGGGCCAGGGGGCGGGAGAGACAGACGGACGCAGCGCAGGGGCAGGGCCGGGAGAGGCTGGAGTGAGACTCCCCACGCTGCGTGCTGCCCTCCTGAGGGGGCTGCCACCCGGAGGGGCCTTTCCTCTGTCCTCATCCTAACATTGACCCTTGGGGACATTTTCTCAGATGCAGGTCGACCCCAATCTGGAGTTTCTCCTGTTTGCAAAACTGCGAAACAGCACAAGTAACATTCGGCTTCTAGCTTGTCCTCGGAGGTTGGAGGTTGGAGGTTGGAAGTAGAGGTTGGAGGTTGGAGGTTGGAAGTATCCAGGACAGGAGCCGCTCAGCCTGCCGCCCCCCCGCAGGCAGCTGCTGGGGCCCTGGGGTCACAGGCCTGCCCTCCACGGAGCCTGCGCCCCCAGGCCCTGACTCCCCGCGCCCCTCCCTGCAGCTCCTGGCCCCCCCAGCCTCTCGGCCGCTCTCCCCTCCTCATCGTGTGCGGGTGCCTCTGCAGGAGACACCCAGGGAGCCGCCCAGTCCTGGAACTGAGCACCACTGGGCAGTGGGCCTGCCAGGGGCCTCTTCTGCTCCCTGGTGGAGTGGCTGGTCAGGAGGGACACCGCTGTCCCGGGCATGGTGGCCCATCACGCCTGGGTACTGGGTGCTGGCGATGCTGAGAGAGGCCTGCTGCCCTTTGCTTTGTGACTGGGCTGCTTGGCAGTGGTGGAAATCGTGCTCCATCTTTCATGGAATCCTGGAGCCCAGAAATCAGTGGCTCAAACTCCATTGTCAGCTCCCTCTGGGCCCGGGCACAGGCTCTGCTCCTGGTACCAGCTGCTCTGTGCCTGGAGCCACCACTTCCCTACCTTTGGTGGCAAAAGATTTTGTGGTGCATGTTTGTAATCCCACCAGCTCAGGAGGCTGAGGCAGGAGGATCTCAAGTTTGAGACCAGCCTCAGCAACTTAGTAGCAAGACCCTAAGCTACTTGGTGAGAACCTGTGTCAAAATAAAAAACAATAAAAAGGGTTGGGGCTGTGGTCAGGGTTAAGCACCTGGGTTCACTCCCCAGTGTCAAGAAAGAAAGAAAGAACACCTGGCGGGGCTCAGGACGGGGAGCTCTCAGTCTGTCCGTCTGGAGGCCTCCCGAGCGCTGTTTCCCTCCCGAGCTGAACTTCGCCGGCAGGAGCGCAGGACGCTGGTGAGGTGGTGGCCTCTGCTCACGCTGGGGGAGGACAGAGCCAAGCCTCGGCCCGCGACAGGCCCACGGGGCGGTCAGAGGCCAAGGGGGGAGGCCAGGGAGGCCGGGCCTCCCCCATAGCAACCTGCTCGCGTTCATAGGGTGGGTCCCCACGTAGCTGAGCAGCAGTGAACAGGCGCCCCAGTTGCTGTGAGTAGATTCATTAAGAAGCCAATGGGGGCGAGCGGGGTGGTGGCACGGCAGCTCCATAGCATCTCAGGAAGTGAACCAGGGGAGGCCGTGCTCAGGGAGGATGGCTGCGGGACTGCAGGGCAGGGCTGCGGGACACTCCGCTGCTCTCCAGGTGCAGGCCGCAGGACTGCTGCACCCAGCACGCCAGCGTGGGCTGCAGGAAGGGTGTGTGGAGCCCTGCCTGCAGTTCATGGGCACCCGCGACCCACGCAGGTGCCGCAGCGTGTCGGAAGCAGGTGTGCATCTCCTGGGATTCGACCCACCAACTAGACCGACCCCACGGCCCAAAGGGAGCCTCAGGAAAAGGTCCCAAGGGACTTGACCAAGGAGGCAGCTGAGCCAGGCAGATCCAGGTGGCAGGTGCAGTGGCTCCTGGCTGTCACCAGGCCCTGCACAGCCCCACAGGTCACCCTGCGTGCACGGCCACTGCGGTTCTCCCTCAGCCCACCCGCCACCTTCCCTCACACCTGTGGCCTGGTGCCTGCCTCCTCTCCCAGGGCAGAGGGTGCCCTGTCCTTCCTGTGTGTGCAGCGAGTCCTGGGGCACTCTGTGCTGCCAGTCCCCTGGCCACGACAGACCTGGTGGGCAGCTCCCCTCCCGTCTCAGGCCTCGTGGCCTGGGGCGGGTGGCTTTGCATTCGCCTCGGCTGTCTCTGGGTAGATGCCTGGCCTGTAGAAAGAGCAAGGTGAGCTCAGGCCAGCAGCCAGAGGGACATGAGGACCCCCACTGCCATCTGGGTTTGGTGACCTCATGGTGCTTGCTTTCCCGAGGGCCACGATGGTTTCCAAGAAGCCAGAGCTCTCTCTGCACAGGTGGAAGAGCATGTGTGGTGGCCACTTGGATTCCGTGACCCTCACCAGGGCAGCGGAACTGGGGCGAGAAGGAGCTGTGGCAGATTGCCAGCGGACGCTGCAGGGCCAGAACCTCAGCACGCGGCGTGCCTAAGGAGGCCCTGTCCCAAGCAGCCAGCCTGCCCATAGTTCCGCTCTTTCTCCAAGGGGATGGAGCTGGCCTCCTCCCTTCCAGGCCCTCTCCAGGCCCAACTGCCTCTCCAGGGCTCTCAGCAGGGAACTCCCGGGGCTTGGGGTGGGACACAGTTGGCAGGAACCTGAGCAGGGACCAGGCCCAAAACAGTCATCCCCCCACTGGGCCCTGCCCCAACCTGGGTGCCCCAGGGTCCAGGGCCCGTGGTCTGCTTGAGCCTCAGACCCAGAGAGCATGCAGGCAGCAGCAAGAGCAGCCGGAGGCGCAGGCAGACTGCGTCTGAGTCTGTCTCCATGCCAGCTTCCCTGGTGACATCATCCTGGCCGGAAATAAACAGGGCACCCAGAGCCTGGTGCCCGCCTGGCTCCCACTGTCTATGTCCCTTGCCCAGGCAAGGCGCTGCCCTGGCTTCGGGCTGGGCAAGGCTGGGACTAGAGCCCCGTGGCTACGGTGTGGGGCTGAGGACAGACCAAGCCCACGGATGTGAGGCTGGCACGAGTGGCCTCCATGCTTAGACGTGTGCACAAGCAGACAGGCGCGCGCAGGGTCCGGGTCGGCTCCTGGGAGCCTGCGCCTCCACATGGGAGTAGCCGCTGGGCAGCAGCTCTGGAGCAGCCCCTCTGGGAACCCCCTGTCCCAGAGGGCATCCTGGAAGATGGTCCAGAACACCCAGCCCCTCTCCTGCTGCCTCCTGCTGGGGAGTGACCCTCAGATGCTGCTGGTCTGTGTCCATCACACAGGCCTGCGAAGACGGCGCCTGCCAGCTTCCCGGAGGGTGACCTGCTCTCATGGGATGGGGCTCCACAGTGACCTGTGATGGCGGGAGTCCTCCTGTCAGTGCTTAAGGCCCCGCCAGGCCAGCACTGGTGCCAGTCCACACAGATGCACAGGTGGCAACGGATGAGGCTAGACAGGGAAGGCAGCCTCGGTAGCCATGTCGGAGGGAGGCCCACACCATCGGCACTGCCCACCCTCCTCGAAGCCGTCCTGATGGGACAATCCTGGGTGCAGAGGCCAGGGTCCACCTACTGTAGGGTGGGTGTGAGTGGGTCTGAAATGGGGGAGTCAACTAGGGAAGGAGGTTTGGGGACATCATGGGACCCTGCAGGGACAGAGCAGGCCGTAGCTGAAAGCCAGGAGTGTGGCCTCCAGGTGGCCAGAGCCTGGGATTTTGGGGTGGCCACATCATGGGCCTCAGTGAGGGATCCTCTAGGAAGCTCCCCGACCCCCCAGCATCCCAGACTACTGACTTGGGGCAGCCCCCCACACCGCCCACCCACCTGTGTGGACACCTTCAGGGGCGGGAGCTCCCGGCAGTAGGAGTGTGGGGCCAGCGGGGAGGAGCTGAGAGGCCTGACTCCACCTGTAGGGGGCGGGGCCTCGGGCTGGGGGTGGGGCCTCGCAGACAGGGCAGCCAGGCTGCAGACCCCCAGGGTGCCCAGGGTAGGAACAGGTGCTTGGACCCAGGCTGGCTCTCTGTCCCGGGAGCCTCTGTCTGCCACTCCTGTGCCCTGTGCAGCTGGCAGGTGTGGGCTGAGCCTGTGCGGGTCCATCCTTGGTCAGGGAGCACCAGTCAGAGGCCACATCCCGCCTTGTGAACCTCCCTGAGGAGCCTCTGTGGCTGAGAGCTGGAGCCGAGGCTTCTGTTGTCCTTCCCCGGAGTGGGAGGCTGGGGAGTCTGCCAGTGGAGGCCTGAGGCCTCGGGTTCTCCTTGCGTGTCCTGTGCTCCTGGGCCTCTGGAGCTGCCCTGGGGGGCCCTAGCCATGGGTCAGGCCCTCCTTTCCCCACCCCTGAATGCCTGAACCATCCTCCACTTGGCCTCCTCAGCGTCACTGGAGAAGAAGAACCGGCTGGAGTTGAGGGTTCCAGGTCCCAGGCTGTTCGGGCCACGGGTCTGCGGAGCACAGGGACATGCTCGGCCCAGCTTTGAGGGACTGGGAGGTCGAGGGCTGTGTCCAGATGTGACACAGTCCAGGGGAGGCCTCAGGGGAAGTGGGGCCGGAGGGCTCCACAGAGTGGTCCCTGGGCGCCAGGACCCCAGGCTGGCCAGAGGAGGGGTTCCCCCAGACGGGCTCTGTTTGAGGGGCCCCTGTGAGTGGCAGTGGCAGTGGACATGCTGGGACCTCAGCCACCTCGGGCCTGGGTGGGCCCA
The DNA here is from genome assembly GCA_020662805.1 of Glaucomys volans. NCBI lineage: Eukaryota > Metazoa > Chordata > Mammalia > Rodentia > Sciuridae > Glaucomys > Glaucomys volans. The sequence continues at coordinate 15,988 of JAJEJO010001301.1, forward strand.
TGGCAGAGCCTGCGGCTTCCCTGACCCCTCGCGAGCACCCACTCTGTCAGAGAACCTCCACCCTGAGAAGCAGCAGCAGGGAGGCCGCGTGGAGGCTGCCGCCTTCGAACAGCCCAGGCCGAGGCTGCCCGTGCCTGGGCTCCGGGAGGGGCCGGGCGGAGGAGAGCGGAGAGCGGGGAGGGTGTGGGCAGCGGCGAGCGGCCGCCCGGAAGCCATGCTCGGCAGAGCAGAGGGACGGCAGCCCTGCCTCTGGGACCAGCTGTCAGCCACCCCTCCCAAACCAACAGCCACCACTGCCAGCTTCAGCGCCAGAAGCGGGTGACACAGAGGAGCCGGCTCCCTGCACCGGAGGGCTTGGTGGCAGTGCAGAGGCAGATGGGCGCGGGTTCCTCCATCCACGCCCAGCCGCTCACACTGACCCGATGCCACACAGACCTGATGCCCACACGCTCCCGCCTCGGCTGTGCCACACTGACATCCCCAGGACCCTCCCTGGAAGAGCACAGAGCTGAACGTGGAGAAATTGCCTCGTGTCCAGAAAACCACCGCACTCAGGCACACACAACCGAGAAAAGCAAATTACACAGACCATCTGGCTCGCCTAATAAATAGAGCTACGTGAATGGCTAAGACCAGTTTCTAAACAAATACTCAAATAAAATGAAAACCAGCCATTGTTCAGGGACAAAGGTATAATCAAATTCTAATTTTCTATTCCAACAAACATCTTTGAATTAATGCCTATTCCGCTAATTATGAAGGTTTTTATTAGTGTTCTACTTGATTAATAAAGCACAACACAGATCACCCAGGACGCGGCTGTCAGTTCCCCATGGAGGGCACTTGGGTGGTTCCGCGCATGCATGTAAATGGAAGAGCCAGGCGGCAGGACAAAGGCAGAGGAGCGGGCGGCCGTGGAGGCGGCTTTCGGGACCTTCAGTCGAATTTGAAAGGAAAGAAAATGAAGTGTCCTAATGCAGTTTCACCGTCGACCCCGTCCAGCAGAATCAATCAACGGCGCCAACCTAAATGCCAGGCAGAGTGGCAGGAGCCCTGACCGCCCTCCGTGCCCGTGCCCATGCCCATGCCCATGCCCGTGGCCGTGGCCGCTGCAGGGGTCTGAGGATGATGGCAGCGTCTACGCTCTGCCAGCCACCCAGCCGCGGGGGCATGTGTGGGCACCACTCCCAAGGGTCTTGATGCACCCGATGCAGCCACGGTCCCAGGGGCCAGCGGCACGGGGCTGCTTGCAGGCAGGACTGAGTCTCACAAGTTCTGAAATTGGTCCATGTAGAACTACAGGGGCTCCGCAGGCCGAGGGCGACCTTGGCTTCAGAGGAGCACCGCCGGCCCGAGAGCAGTCTCAGGGCTGGACTGGCCCTTTCCCGAGCTTGCTGCTGGTGGGCAGCACGGCTGCAGGGCCCGTGTGACCACTGCCAGTGCAGACGCAGAGCAGCCCTGCAGACCAGCCTCGCCCTCAGCGCCCTCAGCTGGCCACCCGGGAGGGGCCAGCATCGTTAGTGAGACCTCATCTGCCAAGAGGGGGGCGTGGGTGGGTGCCCACTGGGCTGGTTCCCAGGACGTTCGCCGCGGTTCAGTGCCCAGCACAGCAAGTCTTCGGCCTTCTTCTGAGGGAGCGTCGAGCGGTTCTCACCCTGTGCTTCTATAGGAGTCCGTCCAACAATGGTTCATAAAATCCAGCCCTGAGATTGATGAGCCCCTCGTGTGGAGATGGTGGACACTGAGGCCTCCCAGGCTCCGTGAATGTGGGAGGGAGGAGCTGGCCATCCTGGTCACTGGGCCGAACATCAGCCATCACCTCAGAGCCCCTCTCTGGGCACCAACTCGCTCTGCTGGATGCCATCTGCCCCACCTGCCAGTGCCTGGCCGGATGTGTGGCTGACCTGACCACTGGGAGGCGGGGTGGCCCAGTGGCCGCCCTGTCCCTCTTGGATCAGCCTCTGTTCTGCTGAAGTTTTGTGGCACCTGTGAGAATCCAGGTCCAAAGGGGTTCACGTGCTGCTCCCTTTAACCCAGCCTCAGGCCCTGGTCAGTCCCGGAGCCCCTTGGGGCCAGTGACCAGCGACCCCCATCAGGGCCTGTTAGCATCTGCCAGCTGCTGGCCCTGCCGCAGAGGAGTCCTTCCTGGTGGTTGGGACCTCAACGCTGTCCTGACCCAGCTTTTACCCCTGTAATGAAGTTCCTGAGATTGGAGGGTTCGTGGAGCTCAGTTTGGTGGGACCCATGGTGACGGCCTCCGTGGCAGGGGCAGGTGAGAGGAGCTCATGTGTGGGGGGGTGCCAGTGGTTTAGGTCGGCCCTCTTGGAACAACTCATGGCCTTGAGGATTAATCCGGGTCCGAGAAACGACCTCGGCCTCTCTGGGGGGCTCAAACCCAGGGGCCCACCCTAGCCCATGCCCCCTTGCTCCTGCCCCCAGGGCCAAGCTCCCAATGCACAGACCCACCCTCAGACGTGGTGGGACCTCGAAGGTCAAAGGCGCTGCTGGGGAAGGTCGTGGAACCGGGTGATGACATCAAACAAGCCCCGGGGCCTTGGAACTGGCACCTTACGCGGGTTGGTGGTGGGGCCAAAGCTCTCAGCTGCCACCCAGCCGGTGCGGGTGGCCGTTCCCAAGCTCCTGGCTGGACGGGAGCTCTCGGCTCCCTCTGCCTGCTCCTTCTCCACTGCTCAGCTATGTCTACCTGTCCAGCCAGACATGCACGGGTGACGGCTCTGGATGATCCAGCGTGCTCCTTTTGATCCCTCTCCAGAAGCTGCCTTGTCGGTGTGTCACGCTTTATGCCACCGGAGCTCTAGACTGACCTTCCTGGAGCTCCTGGTGGCTGTCACCTGCACCCCCCAGGTGCTGGGGTCCCTTAACGGTGTCCACGTCCTTGGTTCTCTGTGATTTTTCACTAAGAGCCAGTCTTCACGGGGGGCAACAGCACTTGCCTGTGGGCCCAGCGACTCAGCAGGCTGAGGCGGAGGATCAGGGCCGCCTGGCAGGGTAGCAAGACCCTGTCTCAAAGACAGAATGAAGGGAGCTGGGGCGTGACTCTGCGGTGGTCTTGCCAAGCCATGGGGGGCCCTGGGTTCCATCCCTGGTGCTGACAGAGACACCAGGGCCGAGAGCTGGCCCCCAGGGGTCCTCTTGCCCATGGCAGTGTCCCCAGTGCCTTTCCTTGTCTGGGGACCCCAGGGTCTCCCTGGGAGGGGTCAGTTTTCAACCTTAACTTCCCAGCAAGGACCCTCTGTGCCCAGTGGGCGGGTGGCGCCACCGCTTCCTGCAGGGTCTGGCTTGCTCCTTCCAGCTGGGGGGTGGGGCAACCAGCTGGCAGGGCTTCCGGGTTAGGATTTTAGGAATTGTGTAGACTGGCTTTTAGTCACTCACTAAAAATCATGTTAACTGACAAGTTACACTGAAGCATTGACGGTGAGACTGAAGGCCATGGAGCAAGGCTGGCGCCCAAGCACGCGGAAGCCAGGGTCAGGCACCAGGTGTTTGCAAAGAGGAGAAGTTTACAGTGCAGGGAATCGGCAAGGTGGTCGGAGCCGAGGTCCACCTGCTGTCTGGCACCGGTGGGCAGGGTTCACAGAGCTGAATCCCACCTGCTGCCTGGCACTGGTGGGCAGGGCTCACAGGCAGGAGGAGCTGCTGTTGGCTGAGGCTGCACGTCCCTCCTAGGGGAGTTCGGGTCTGCCTGCATTCTGACCGGGACATCATTGACCAGAATGCTCGGGCCTCTAATGCAACGTCCATGGTTGAAAAGCCGGTTCTAAACTGTGAGGACCACTGATGACAGGCCTGGAGGCTTTTCCTGGAAGACAGCTTAGGAACTTTGTTATCTGAGGAAGTTCAGTCTAGGTGTGTCTAGGCCTTTTCAAAACCTGATCACTTCCCCTATTTAAAAGGTTTTCTTTGCAGTGCTGGGAATGGAACCCAGGGCCTTGTGCATGCTAGACAAGTGTCTACAGCTGAGCCACGTCCCAGCCCATTTTGTGTTTGATAAAGTGAGTTGTCCTGGCTGGCCTTGGACCTGTGATCCTGTGCCTCAGCCCCCTGGAGAGGTCACTGGTTATTCTGAGTGCTTACCACTGTGTCCCGTGGTGCCTGCCCTCGTGGGGGCCACTGTTTGCCTGACACCCCAGCTGTCTGAGAGGTCCTCACAGCAGTGTCCGATCTATGTCTTGGGGGGTGTGCAGGATGCTGGCTAAAATGTCTGAACAGCCCAGAGGAAGGCAGAGCATGGTCCTCCGAATGCCAGGACCTGCTCCCTCCAGGCCATTGACAAGCCAGAGCCTGCGTTTCCCTGTCCCCTCTTGCCAGCTCAGCAAATCACCATCGACTGTGTTCCCGTGGGAACTATGTGGCCAAGGGATGGAGCTCTGAGGTGCTCGGAGCTGGCCTTCCATGAGCACCAGGGCCGGGGAGCTGGTCCGTGGGTTGCTCACCTCTGCAGGCGGAGGCACAAGCTCCGTGTGCACTTCTTCAGAGCACCTGGTGCCTGAAGCTGTTCACGGGCTACAAGCCCCACCCTGGGGTGCAGTGTGGACACCCCTCCCACATCAGCCAAAGCCCCTTTGCAGAGGAGACCCCGGGAGTCCTTTCTTTAGGGCTTAGCCACACGCTAGACATTTTGAAAAAGAAAACGTTGCCCAGCATCCCGACATTGGCAGCGGGAGCAGACCTTGCACTCCCTGCCCTGCTGCTCTGCGGCCTCCACTGGTGAGCACCAACCCCAGGGCCTCCATGTGTGCTGCTGGGTATGTGTGGTGGGGTCAGTGCCCCAGGCAGGAGGAGCGAAAGCGTCAGTCCCTGCAGGTCCCAGACTCGGGGAGGGACCTGAGAGGGAGAGGGGACTGGAAGCCAGTTGGGACAGAGGCCTGCTGCTCATGACGGGAACAAAGACGCCAGGGGCCCGGCAGTCCCTTGAGTGGGTGGGTGCCGTCAGGAATTATCTGGTTTGTTACCGACTGGCTCCCCTAATTTCCCAAATTGTCAAGAAGGCAAAGAGCCTGAGCCACACCCGACGGTGCCTCCCCAGGACCTGGAGATGTCCCCAGTGTGTGTTCTGCAAAATAAGAGGTGCAGCCAGCGTGGACGGGGGCTGTGATCCTGCTGGGCTCAGAGGGCGTCCCCAGGTGGGTCAGAGCTTGGGGCAGCACCTCCTGAGGCCCTGAGGGGGCACTGGTGCGGGGAGCGTCTGCAGGTGGGCTGAGATGGCTGCCATGCTGACCCAGGCGAAGGGAGCTGTCCAGGTCAGACCACCTTCGACTTGGCAATCTGAATGTCCAGTGTCTTCAGGACACAAAAGATGGACAGGAAAAATCTCTCCTCCCCAAATAAAGACCACCGGACGTCGAGTTAGCAGTTTAATACGGCATGATTATATGTATGTATATATATCTCACACTGGAGGATCCCCTCTGAAACATGAGAAGGTAGAATCACAAGCGGGCACACACTCCTAGATCCAGATAAAGTCATTTCTAGTAATCAGTATTTAAATTCCAGATAGTGAGGGATGATTCGAGGAGACAGGCGAGAGCAAGGCAGCTACGCTACACCAGGGAAGACGGAGCATGGTGTCGGCGTCTCCCGTTCAGGGGCCCTTCTCCCTGTGCACTTGACCCGCTCCCTGGAGCTGGTGGTGGGGACATGGCTGAGGGCTCTTCACCCCGACCCGCAAACAGACGGCAGCCGACTAGGCACCTCTGCGCCCTCCCGGATGCTATTGTTCTGGGTTTAGTGAAGTGAATTTTCCTGTTTCTGGGAGGAGGTGGTATATCTGATGCTCAGATGTCATTTTGGCAAACCCGAATTATCCAGAAAATGAGGGTCTCATTAAGCACTCCTGGGAGGGGGCAGAGGGCAGGGGGTGCCACACTCCTTCGGGGTCCATCTCTGAAGATGGAGTGCGGCCCCCAGGGCTTCCTGCCCTGCTCATCCCGGTGGGGGCTGTGGTGCTCCCTGGGGCTGGGGTGGGGGCTGCGACGCCCGCTTTGTCTGCTTGGCTAACCCCCAGGAAGCTTCACGGGGCATCTGCTTGAAATGAAGGAACAGAGACCAACATTTAAGTCGTGTCTCCAGCTGGCTCCTCTGTGGCTCTGCGGAGGGAGGCGATTCTGGGAGGTCCTGGCCTCAGAAGGCTGTCCCTGCCCCAGGAAGGTGTCTGCCAGGGCCCCTCTGTGCTTGGGGTAAGGTGTGGCTGGCAAGGCCACCCACATGCTGGGGGCATGTCACTAGGCACAGGCAGAGAGGTCAAATGATGTCTCATCTCCCCAAACCTGCAGGGTTAGGGTCCTGCCTCAGTGTCCCAATGGCAGATGGTCTGAAGGAGGGAGGCTAGCTGGGCCTCCCCTGGGCCTTGAGGGGTCCCCAGCCCCTGGTGTGGTGCCCTTCTCCAGCGTGTGGGGCACAGCACATCCCTCCCTGCAGACCACAGAGAACGGGTGGACCTCGGTGTCACGGGAGGACGTGGCTGGCAGGGAGACGTGGTGTGTGCTCCAGGAAGGGGCTCCCCAGGCGTGGACGCAGGTGGGCCGCTCCCCACCCCCGTGGGTTCCACAACCCTCCCTGTTTGGTTAGAAGAAAGTACAAGTCAGCCACAGACGGCGTGGAGGGGGCCTGGTGGCCCCGTCACTTCGGGTCACAGCAGGAGGCAGCAGGGCGGTGTCCCGCAGCACTGGGGCGGCTCTGGGTCGTGGGGCGCCTACTGGGGAAGGGCCTTCAGGATGGCGTTCACCTCCTCGGCCACAGCGGTCAGCGCAAACTCAAACTGCTCCTGGGGGCAAGAAGCAAGAGGACCCTGGTGAGAGGCTCTGTCCCTCCAGCCTGAGCCCAGGGTCCTTCCCGGACTTCAGGGGGAAGCCAGGGCTCCTGGGACTGTGTGACGGCCAGGCCTGGCTGCTGGACAGCCTGGCGGTGCGCTCAGCACAGGCGCCAGCAGGAGGGGCCCGTTCAGGACTGTCCTGACCGACAAGCCCCGAGCTGATCACGAGGGAACGGGACAGCCAGGCAGCAGGCCTCACACGGGATACAGGTCCCGGAGGGGACGGGCCGCGGAGGGCTGGGGAGGCCGTCCTGGACTGAGTCTGCTCCAGAGAGAGGCTGCGGTGGGCACAGGTGCAAATCTACCCGCCTTTGGTCACTCACTGTCTGGATCTGTGCTGACCTCCTGGTTTGACTCTGATTATCTGAGGTGCTGACATTCGGGGACGCTGGGTGAAGGGTGCCTGGGATGGATTATCTGTGTTATTTCTGCCCCTTTTGCTGGTCTAAAATGATCTTTAAAAAAACTAAGAACATGGAGTGTGGGTAACTGAGAAGGTCCTTCCACAAAGCCACAGAGGACGCGGGGTGTCTGCATCCACAGACAGCAAGCGGAGCCCAGGAACAGAGGGGCCTCAGGGCTCAGCTCTGCCCTGCCCCATGAGGTCGCTGTGGGCCCCCAGCCGAGACCCCACTTAGGCCTCCCCACCTGGGGGCCGAGGCCAGAGCTGGGACTGGCAGCCGTTAGCAGGAAAGGTCCTGGCTGGCGTGCGACACCCGACTCTTCTGTTCTGCTCAGAAAGTCCTGTTTCCACGAGGGGATCCCTACACGTTGCCTCGAGCCCAGGCTGACTCTGCAGTGCAGAAGCGACCACCGGCTCCAGAGGCCATCTCAAGAGACCCCTTCCAGCCAAGGCCGCCCCTCAACCCAGGAGGCTCCTCGCCCTCCGAGGGGATACTGCCCTTCAGCCGTCCAGCTTCTCAAGCTGACCTCTAAACAGAGAGCAGGGCTTGGGCTCTTCCTGGAGGGAGCCTGGCCACCAGCTGGGGACCCAGGGCCCTGGCCCGTCCAGTGTGCTCTGGTCAGCAGCCCTCACAGGTGCCCTGTCCTGCAGGAAGGCGTCTCTCTTTTCTTTTTGTGGGGTGCTGGGGGCCTGCTGAGTTGGGGCCCGGCACACACCAGGTAAGTGCTCCACCACTGAGCTATGTCCCCTGCGCCCCTGAGGATCTATAAACTAAAATCCTCGTAAATTAGGAAAGTCATTCTGCAAGGGTGTTTTTAGGAACCCATGTCCTTCCCGTGGGGCCCAGTGGCACTGGGGTCAGGGGCAGGTGTGTGGATGGCCATGCAGGAGCCTGGCGGGCAGGCAGGGGAAGAATGTGGGCCTCGGCCCACAGCTCTGTGTCCACCTGTGGTGGCGATCCGGGTCTTTGGGCAAGCCTGGCCATTCGGGTGCTCGGGGAGCCTGTGCACCCTGGGGACATTGAGAGGAGCTGGTCCTGATGACCCCACACTGCACGGTGAGATGGAGCATCCGGGCCCTGGAGGTGGTGGCAGTGGAGCCTGTGGTGAGCTCAGGATGGCCCCCCACAGGGCCCTGGGGGGTCATTGCTGCCCCGCCCCTCACCTGCAGTTCAGTCCCACCCCTGAGATTCTGCAGCATCTGTGATGCAGAAAGTGGTTGTGTGGCTGTGGGAAGAGCCAGGGAGCCTCCAGAAGCCCTGGCCAGCCCTCACCCATGCGGTGGACGTCACTCGGTCAGAGCAGAGGGTTGCATGCGGCTTATGTTAACCCAGGCCTTATCCCTGCCCCTCTCAGGAGGAGCGCTGCAGAGGGACCCGTCAATATCTCAAGTCCCAGAGGCGGGCTGACAGTACCTTTGTCTGGACCATGCCTGGTCTCTGGTCCCTCAAGTGCTCCAGGGTCGCGGCGATATCAATCTCCTTAGCACCTGCAACAAACCACAAATTGGGCTGAGTCCAGCGCACAGGATAATCCATGCCGCATCTGTCAATCTCCGGCTATCTGGTTCCCTTTGGGCAAAGAGGCCAATTGAAAATTATTACACTCATCCCTCAGCCGGCTTGGCAGGCAGCTGCGTTCATACAGAGGAATAAGGTGCCGCAGCTTTCATTAGCATTAATTCAGGGAAGCGGGGCTGAGAACGGCCCTAGGACGCCCGTGTGGGCACTTACGGCAGCCAGCCACCACACCAGGAGCCCAGGCTTCCCAGGGCTTCTGGGGGCGTTTGTGGGAGGAAGCAGTATATGTGTTTGATTTTGATTCCATGGGATTATTTTCCATTTAAAGAAGGCTGGGCAGGCTGATCTCTTGCATCTGCGAATTGGCTTTTGAACGCAGAGGCCTCGTCTACAGAACTGCTCCAGCCCTGAAGGAAGGTGACGAGCCTGTGGCTGGGGTTCAGGTCGGGGCCACGGGGTCGCATCTGTCCTGAGGTGGGTGGTGCTGGCTGCCTGCAGATGCGACCCGGGCTTCAGATCTTAGCCTGATCCTTAATGCAGCTCAGAACCTTGCTTTCCATTCTGTAAGGTCCCCTGTCAGACAGACCAGAACAGGACAGGTCCCAGCCTCCCAGCCTGCTTTGGCATAGACGGGAGACCCTTGGGGCACAGAACAGGCTGGGAATCAGGATCCCCTGCAGTGGGTGGGGAGCCACCACGGGACCCACTCCAGAGCTGGGAGTTCAGGGGCCACGTGGGACCCCAGACCCCCGCCAAGGCTTGGTGGGACGAGTGTGGAAGACCCTGGAGAGCATCAGCAGAACCCATAGCTGGCCCCCCACACCCAGTCAGGAGCCTGGATGCCACATCGCTGGGCTGCCCAGAGTGGCCCTAATGGGTCGCAGCCGAGCAGCCAGGGGTGCTCTGAGCATGGCAGGCTGTGACTGCACGGCCGCAGGAGGATGGCCTGCTGTGGCTGCAGGGCCAGAGGCTGAGTGACAGGGCCTGCACGTCACCCTGAGGGAGGAAGGCCGAGTCCCTCCCGCAGGCAGCCAGAGAACAGGCGGGGTGTGCGGGACGCTGCCAGGCCACACAGTCCAGCCGGTCCTGCATGGAGGGACACAGGGCGAGAGCTGGACAGATCTGTCCAGCCCGGGGCCACCTGGAAGGCTAACGAAGTCTGGGCCTCGACGCCCAGAGTTTCTCCAGCCTCTGCCCGCGCAGGCAGCCGGTCCCTGGGGTCTGGGCACACGAGCGTTCCCCACTTCCACACTGAAGCCTTCTCGGCAGGACGAGGACTCGCCCCGGGGGCGTCATCCCAGGGAGCTCGGGAGCTGCCGAGCTGGCGGGAAGCTTGCCAGGCCCGAGGACCAGCGTCGGTGCTGGGGCTGCGTCCCGGCTGCTCCTCGGGGTTAAAGTCGGCAGGGCACACAAACACAACCTCGTTTTAAAGGGAATTGTGAGTCTCAAACAGTCTGAAACCAGAGAATGAGTCCGTCAGGGGGGTGCCAGAGAGAGGGAGCCCCAGAGCGGCAGTGTCCCTCGTCCTTCCCACAGCCATGCAGGGACCGGGGCCAACCCAGCAGAACCATGGTTGGACTATGCGAGGAAACCGGCTTCTCCGGAGACGGGCGCACCTGGAGAAGAAGGCCCTGCAGGCAGAGCAGCCAGCAGGAGGGGCAGCCTGGTGGGGAAGCCCGGCCGCAGATGAGGGGCTGGGCTCCTGGGTCACTCGTGTCTTGCTGCTCTCGTTCAGTGTGAACGCCATGGCACTGGGCCAGGGTGCCAAGGCAGGCCTCCTGCCCGTCTACGGCCAGCCAGCATCTCAGACAGGGCAACCTCTCCAAGTGAATGTGGGGCGCAGGCCTCGCCACCCAGCACCCAACTGCAAGGCTCGTAAGGAAGCCTCTGGAAGAACAGCAAGTCAGCCTCATAACCAACCCCCAGCCTCCCACAAGGACCATGGAGGATGAAGACTGTGTCCTGGGAAAGCCCTCTACAGCTGCCCCTCCGTCCCTCCTTGAGCTGACTGCGACCGCATTAGTGCTCGCTCGCACCTGGGGATTGCACACCATGGGCTCAACCCCTCGCAAGATCCCCGTGCTTGACGTGTCCTGGAGAATCACTGGCTGGAGTGGCAGGGCTGAGCCTGGGAAAGCCCAGGGCCCCTCACTGAGCCAGGCTGCCCACTGCACAGAGCCCGGGCCAGGTCCGACCTTCCTGCTGGGTGGGGAACTGGGTTTTAAAAAACTGAGTTTATGCTGATTGGTCGGGAGTATTTAAAAAGTCCACTGACTTTTTAGAAACTTTTTTGAAACCACAAAAGGCCAGTCAGAGTGGAAACGCTGGGCTCCTGGACGCTGCGCTGCGGGGGCTCCATCTTCCGTCCTGGAGACCTGCCGATGGCCGTGTGGGGTGGGTGGGCCACAGCCATCCCTCCAGAAGGGTCAGTTAGGGTGCAAGGAGATGGTGCATTTCATGCTGCCATTTCATGGGTTCCAGGAACAAGTCCTTGGGAGAAGGACCCAATCCTCAGCTGTGCTCAGGGCTGGCCTCCACCCTCCACGGCGGCCACCTCCCATGAGTGACCCATGAGCCACGAGTTCAGCAGAATCAGGAGGGGTATGAATGGCCGACAATGGAGGACACCCTAGGCCTTCCAAAGCATGAGGCTGAGGGGTCCCTCTGGGACTCATACTTGAGACGAATCCCTGGTGGACACAGTCACTGCTGGTGACGGTGGATGACCGTCCTGTGGATGCTTCACTGGAATCTCCATGTTGAACTGCCCTGTGTCACTCTTGCTTTCAAGGGTAAGTGAGAGAAGGGAGAGCCAGCCTTGGGCGGTCACCAACAGGGACGCCTGAGTCCACCTAGCCTGAGACCAAAGCGGGGCCGCAGGAAACTAGAACAGTGCTGAGAGCGGGCAGCACAGCGTCTGTGGATGGGCCTGTCACGCAGAGCTGGCCGACGGGGTGGGGACATCATCCAGCATGGCAGGGTTCAGACGGCGAGCTGCAGGGTGAGGACGAGCTTTGCAGGACTCACAGGTGTAGGGGTCCCACCCTACTGTCCACCTCCTGAGCCCCAAGAGACCCTGTGCAACCAGAGCAGCTGGGCAGCCGGTGGCCTCCTCACTCCCCGGAGGGCAGGTTCAGAGTGCTCTGGGAGCTCCTCAGCGCCTACGACAGTTCTCTCTTGGGAAGCCCACGTGTTCCTCATCGGAAGCAGAGAGCAGCGAGGCACTGGGCGCTGCCCGGAGAGCCCAGGTGGGAGGCAGGACAGGGATCTTAGCCACGAGGGAAACACTGGGGAGCATCCCCAGGGAAGGTCAGGGGCTCTTCTGAGATCACCGTGGCTGTGCTCCTCTGGGAACCAGCTGGGTCTGGGGTCTGGGCTGTGACTCCAGGGATGGGCAACAGCAGTGCAGGCCGGGCCTCCTGGCCAACACCTCGGGGTGTCGTGTGCAGTGGGGCCGCAATCTCTCTGGCCGGGATCTCGTCCTTGTGCCCTGACACCAGGAAAGCCCCTCCTCCCAGGGCTCCTGGATGGCGAGTGCACAGGACTGGGCCGGTGGGGTCTGCTCTCACTGGCGCTGGTCACCCAGGGCTCCCGTGCGGACGCTCACACACTGGCTAAATGTATTTTTAAGACAACAGAGGTTTTTCAGCTTTAGATAAAACCATTATCCAATAAGCAATAAACATTAAAATAACATTAGTATTGAAGTATTAAAACTATTTTTTACCAGGAAATAACCAATTTGAAGTTAAGAACACCGTGTAAAGACGCCCTGGTGTGTCCTGATGAGGTTGCTTTGATTTCTCCTGGAGCTGGTTATGGCTGAGGGAGGACCCTCTCCGTCCAGGTGGGAGGTGCTGGAAGCCCGGCCGTCCTTCCTCAGCCCGCTCAGGAGGAACAGCGTGATAAGCACAGATGACTGCCATTGCGCGTCTCAGACCCCCGAGCACCTGCAACTGCAGCACAGCCCCCTCCTTTCCTCCAAGTGCAAAGGCAGAGCGTATCAGATGTCTCCGGAGAAGGGCTTCATCCTGCAGGAGGATATGTTCCTGGTCCCACCTTCTGAAGGAACTGAGAAGACGGTCTTTCCTAACTACTGGATTCAAAAGAGATAAAGGTGATTATTCCGACTCCAACAGAAACCAGCTGGAGAGCTTCGTCTCCCAGGAGTGAGCAGGTCCACAGGGCTCAGTCTGGGAACATCTTTTGTTCTCTGCTGCTTGGATCTCTCATTCCGGGGCTCCGACCCTGAAGGTCAAGACACTGGCAGAGTCAGCCGGGCACCAGCTGGGGAGGGCACACAGCGGAGGGCCCCAGGTGGCAGGGTCAGGGCAGTCCATCTGCCTTCACAAGCCAGGCCTCAGTGCTGCCTGCTGGCACCCCCCACGCACACGGCACACCCCCACGTACACGCCAGACACACGCATGCACACCCGTGTCCACCCCACTCATGTCACAACCACACGCACGTGCACACCCCCACGTGCACACGCCACACACAGGCCCCCACCTCACGCGTGTGCTCACCCTCCCCTCCCGCATACCTCCTTCCCTCTCTCACACTGTTTTGGGCAGAGAGATTTTTAATTCACACTTTTCTGGATGACTCTAAAGACTTAGGAAAATTATAAGCAGGAAGGATTTTTGCTGACCCATATAAATTATAATCTTCTCTTTGCGACAGTTTGTGGGATCAAAAGAGACTCCTTCGCTGCAGGTTTCCTTGAAAATCAAGGGTGTCAGACGAGACAAGCCAGGCACCGCGTTCTTCTCCCTCTGAACACGGTCTAGGCCTCTGGAGAAACGCGAGTGCCTCAGGCCGTGAACGTACAAGGCAACGGGGCAGGACTGCAGCCTCGCCCGGGGCGCGGGTGGACAGCTGGACCTCCCTGACTGCACAGACCCCACGGCACGGACTCTAACCGGGGTTCTGTCCTGCGTGGGCTGATGGGAGGGTTAGTGGCTTCAAGTGACAAGGTGTCCCGGGTGGTGGCTCTGCCCGTGGTGCCTCCATCCCTGGGGCACCTGTCCTGCTGATGGTCTCAGGATCCTACTGGACCCTGCTCAGTCCACATCGTGCCAGCCACTGCCGCCCCAGAGCAGGGCGCTGAGGGACTTCCCGTCACCAGGAGCGGGTCCCTCAGGAGCATCGTGCTGCTGGGAGGAGGGCCTTAGTGGGGAGGGTGGGCAGTCCTTGGGCAGCTGCCCTTGGGAGCTGCCCAGGCCTCTGGGTGGGACCCCCGAGTCAGGAGGGACAGTCAGGCAGGGGTGCTGCCGAAGGGGTGGACGAGCAGCAAGGGAGGGCCCCGTGAGCAGGGGCCAGAGGGGGGGACTGGGCAGGGGGCACCGGAGAGGCCACCCCCAGGGAGGAGTGGGAGAGGGGGCAGGAGCCCACAGCTGGGCAGAGACTTGCTGTGGGGGCCAGGGCTGGGAAGACCTGGCAGGGTGGGCCCTGCTCCCCGCTGGTGACGGCGGTCCTCAGCTTCCCTGTAAGGGGCAGCTAGACGGGCCCTCAGAGCAGCTGGTGGGCCATCAGGCCTGTGGGAGCCACTGTTTTCTGGCCACGCTCCCAAGGGCCAGCTGCTCCCAGCCTGAGCTACTGCCACCGGACTGATGGGCCAGGAGCACAGGGGCCTCCCAGGGGCTTCGAGGGTCTCTCTGGGATGGGAGGGGCCGCCACCCCTGGCAGGTTGGAGCCCAGGAGGAAGGGGTGCTGGCGTGGGAGGGAGGGCTGGCCACGGGGACTCCTGAGACCCGGGCTGCCGTCACTGGGGACGTCACCCTCCTGAGACCCGGGCTGCCGTCACTGGGGACATTGCCCTCCTGAGACCCGGGCTGCCGTCACTGTGGACTCCTCACTCTGAGACCCAGGCTGCCTACCTTGGGGACTGCCATCAGGCCTTCAGTTTCTTCTTCCTTCTGTGGTTTCCCCACAGCCCAAGGTGACTCTTCTGTGCCCTGTGTCCCTGGGACATCTGTTGCCTGCACTTTGCTGCACAGCCTAGGGGTCTGTCTTTTGCACCCCTCCCTCCTGGGCTCTGACCCCTCGGCAAGGCACCAGGGCTCCGCTCTGACCCTAGCTAGCTGAGGACCTCAGACAAGTCCCACGCCTGTGGGGATCTGCTCCAATAAATGAGCCTCCCGTCCCCTTCCGTCCCATGCACACAGGTCTGGGTACTGTGGCCAGCTCCGTGGCAGCTGGTGGCCCCAGCACTCCTGTCAGGACCCTCAAGCTGCCAGCCGTGGCCACAGAAGCTGTGGACAGGGTGTCGACTCCAGGCCGTGGGTCTACTCTGGTGTGATCACTGTGTCCCGGTGTCCTGGGAACAGGCTGGCCATCTGAGGCTGCTCTGCCTCCCGTGACCCCTGGAGGCCCCTTCAGGGTCCCTGATATTTCCAGAGCAAGGAACCGTGCTGTAGGATGGCCGAGAGGGGCAGCAGGGTCCACAGAGGTGGGTGGCCGTGCACACAGGCTGGGGGGCAGCAGGCCAAGGCCCTGCACTCCGTGGCGCCGGAGGAACCAGCGGGCCCAGGAGTGGCCCCAGGCAGGCCTCCAAGGTCTTCCTACTGACCGTCTGCTGAGGGCAGAGGGACGGGGAGGTGACACAGCGAGGCCAGCCCAGAGGCTGCTGCACTGAGGAAGGGCTGGATCAGACAGAGCCTGAGGTGACCCTTGACCTCTCTCCATGGCGGCAGGGGCCCCAGGACCCTCTGCTGTGACGGACTTGCTCTGCCCTCTTGAGGTGGCAGTGGGGTCATCTAGACCGCACCTGTTCAGTTTGACTTAATTTTTAGTAAACAAAGTGACCACAGGGGCCACAGCTCTGACCGGTGCTGGTTTCACGAAGTTCAAAGAGCCACACTATGTCACTTGAGGCAGATCTGATGTCATCATGGGCAGCCAAGGAGGAGCCGCTGGACTGCGCTCACCACAGACGCCGAGCGGCCGCAGGACCTGCCCCTGCTCTGGAACCTCTCCCGCTCCTGCCCAGACCTGCGCTAGAAGGTCACGGCTCCCGTGAGAGACGCCTGCAGGGCCTGGGACGGGGCAGGATGTCCCAGAGACAACCCGAGAGCAGAGACGCCACACCACCGAGCACTTCTGTGTGACAGCGGGCACCTGGAGGGGGCGAAGACTGACTGCCCCCGGGTGGGCGGAAGCCTGCAGCCCTGGAGCTGGCAGGAGGCCTGCAGAGTCGGGACCTCCACCTCCACGGGACGACCCAGCCCCGCATGGGACTCAACAGAGCTTCCTCCCAGCCGGTCCCACAGTCAGGAGCGACTCAGGACGCTCCGCACCCTGCTTGTCAGGCCAAGGACTCCAGAGCCCACGAGAGGCCACTTCACACACAACCAAGTTGGCCAGGGTGCTGAGAAATTGGAATGACTGGACTGGAGGCGGGGGGGGGGGGGGGGG
>JAJEJO010001301.1:32261-51963 GCA_020662805.1 Glaucomys volans
GGGACGAATCCTGACAGAAGCTGGCAGGAGCCTTGAGGACCTTGGCGGGGTGTGATTGGCCGGTCACACAGGACAGATGCCACTCAAGCTCACTCAGGGGGTGCCCAGAGCAGACGGCCCTGCTGCAGGGGTGCTCCTCTAGGTGCACAGGTGGGCAACATGGAGGGGGAGCTGACCAGTGCTGAGGCGGCACCGGTGGGTGGCTGGGGAGGGGCCGCAGCCACTAGCTGCTGCCAGATGATTCAGGAACCGTCTCCAGCCAGCATGAGGTTATATGAGTTCAGCAACTCCTGGCTCGCCCAACGCCACAAGAGTCCCAATGGGAAGTGAGATTCCCAGTCTCTGGTCCCTGCCATGGAAAGGGACTCCCCTGTCACACACTCTGGGGCCTTAGCCAGGGCACACGGCGCTGGTGGGCTCAAGGCCTGGGGGCAGAAATGCCGGGAGTGTGAAGCCCCCAGTCCCTGCTGGGCTCCATGTGGGCTCTGCACCCCCCACAGCCTCCCGGTGACCCAGCGACAGGACCTTTGCCTGGCTGAGGAGAGGCCACGCACAGATGAGAGGCGAGAAGCAGGGAAGGGAAGGCTCTTCTCACCAGAGGCACCGCCGCCAGAACGGAGAGGCCCCCAGCCGGAGTGCTGCAGGGACACAAGTGCGAGTGCTCCCGTCACCCGCTGCTCCATCAGGCAGAGCGCAGCCGTTGATTTATTTCAGAGTGCGTTATTGTCCACTTGCTAACGAACGAGACAGCGGAGAAAGAACTTGAGTCCTTCGTCAGGCCCTCACACAGGCCTGAAGGCCCTAATCCCTGAAAGGCCGTGTGAATGAGGGCGCTGTGGCCGGTGCAGCTGGACTTGCTGAACTGCGAGTGCCGGTGAGCGGCAGGGCCCGGCAGTGCCGGCCGCGCAGGAAAGCTTTGGAACGCATTCTTTGGTCCTTGCGCAATTCATTCCTTTTAAGAAAGGGAAATGGGAAGAAAGGCTTCATGTCCAGGGCTTTGGGCCTTTGATCATTTGATGAACGCTGGGTCTGCAACGAGGGCCTCCAGCTTCTCAGGCCAGACAAAGAGGCCCTGGCCGCACAGGACAAAACCCCCGCAGCCTCTTGGGTTGGCAGCCTGGGAAAGGCCCACCTCAGCGGGCAAGGGGCCGCCTGCCCTTTGATCTCCCCTGAGACCAGGGCGGCCCAGGTCAGGGGATTTCACTGCACACATCCCGACCCAGGAAGGGGAGCAGGTCAGAGAGAGGGAGGGTGACCCGTCTCAGAGCCAGCCAGGAGCCTGCCCACTAGGGCCAGTTCCACACGGCTGGGCTTGCATTGTTGAGAACCGCGCCCACGCTTCAAATGGAATTTGACATTGCTGGCCACGGTGGAGCCGGTGAATGCCCCCCGCCACCGCGACGGACAATGGTGGGCCCCGCCCCCGCTGTCCGGAACCCACTGCAGCGCTCGCCCTCCAGGAGGTGAACTGGCCGCTTAAGGTCTACGCTGCGCGCATGGATGGCCGCCCGGCATCGCGGGCTCCTGCTTTGCCAGCGGTTTGGACCAGCAAGTTTCCACCTGGGATACACGTCTACCGGGTCATTCAGGATGCCACCGTTATGGACGGCTGTGACGGAACCGGAGTGAAGTGACCTGTGTTCCCAGAAGGTGTCTTAGGGTGACTGAGGGAAATGCTTATGCTCCTGGGAGAGAAGGCAGGTGGATGAGGGCCCTGAGCTCCAATAAGGGCC
This sequence comes from Glaucomys volans, assembly GCA_020662805.1. Lineage (NCBI taxonomy): Eukaryota > Metazoa > Chordata > Mammalia > Rodentia > Sciuridae > Glaucomys > Glaucomys volans. The sequence goes on from JAJEJO010001301.1 coordinate 33,995, forward strand.
GATTTGTGAAGGAAAAGATGCTGAGACACAGCAGGCTTAGGGTAAGAGGAAAATGGAAAGAGTTCAAGTTTTGGCTGAAAAGGTTCGGATTCCTCCCATCTTGAAACACGTACGGTTAAGAGCAGTCTCTGAGCGAGTGCGTGTCTGGTTCATGCGCACCGCCAGTCCCGTGCCAGTTCAGGTGTCAGGCGTTGCTGAGTGGCACAGAAGCGGGTCCCATCCTGTCCCGGGCAGCTGCTGAGCAAGGCTGAGGCCCCAGCAGGCCTCCAGCAGGTGGCGCAGTCCAGACACCAGGTGCAGCTGCGAGTCCAGGGTGCGCCCTCGGCCGGGTTTCACCTTCGCCCATCATAAGCTTGGGCTGAAGATGGGCTCTACTTTTGTTTTTGCCTCAAGAAAATGGAGCAAGGAAAACGCCTATTTAAAACTGATAGTGGAAACTAATTTCTACTGTCAAGATCTGCTCTGATCGCTGGGTGAAGCGTGGAGTCGGCACGTCTGGAAGGCGGAGTCTGTCCGTCCTCGCATCTGCACATGTGTATGTGTGCGTGTGCATGAGCGCGCATGCTCAGACAAGGACTTGTTCGCAGCTGGGGCGGGGGCTGTAAAACACCACCCGTCTCTTTCCCCGGGTCCCCCGGGAAACTCGGAGGCACCCTGACAACAGCGAAGTCTTTCCCATCCCCGCAGCGCCGCGTGAAGGAGGCGCTCGGGCATGCGCACCAGCCACTGGTCCTCCGCTGGCCTGAGCCTGTGCGGGCACCTCCCCCGCGCCCGCCCGGCCTGGGCCTTCCACTGGTCTCATCTCTGGAGATCAGCTTGCAAGGACTGCTTCCCCGTCCTTCCCTCTGGAAATGCCAGAGCAGTCCTGCCCCTCCTTCCTTTACTCAGGAACTGGGCCCGCAGGGAACCAAGGCCCTGCCTGAGTGGAGGGATGACCATGGGCAGAGCCGGCCACAGGTGTGTGCTGCACCCCTGCCCTGACTGCAGCCGTCCCAGGGTCCCCTGGCGGCAGTGCTCCCCTTCTCGGGAGACAGAGTCGGTGAACAGTGTTAGAGTATCTGGGGGTGGGGGTGCAGCTTAGCAGGGGAGCACCTCTGTAGGGTGTGCAAGACCTTGGGCTCCACCCCAGCACCCAAAAACAAAACCCCAACCCCCCAAGACCAGGTTCCTTGAGACAAGGTGCTGGCACTGGTGATGTCACTACCAGACTCTCAGGGGCTCTAGCAGCCTGAACCCCGCGGCAAGGCAGCACCTGAATGCTGTCCGGCCTGCTGGGCTCACAGACCCAGACTTCCCTCTCGGGGTCCTGATGCCAGCCTCAGGCTGTGTGTGACCCATTCCCACCAGACCTACTATGTGCTCTGCACGTCCAGGCTGATAACAAAGCGGGAGCCTCAGAAATAAACTGCGAGCTGCAAACAGCCTTCCTGCGATGCAGGGAAGGAACAACCACCAGCGCATTCTCCCCAAGGCCTCCTGTGAGCATTGCGCCTGTGTTGCCATGGCAACGCCATCCCATCTCTGAGCCATAACAAAGCAGCCAGACTGGCAGTCTCACCTTTGGCCATCTTATTGAGAACCATGTCAATCAGGACGTAGGTTCCGCTCCGGCCCGCACCGTCGCTGTCAACAGAAGGAGAGAGAATGAGCACGTCTGCCAGGCTGACTCCGCGGCCGAGCGGCAGCGCTATCTCCTTTATGTCCAAGTGCAGGGAGAGGGAAGAGGGATGGGCATGGGGGGCGGAGGGGGCAGCAGAGGGGAGGGGGCCCAGGGGCCCTGGGCCGGAGCCGGGAGTAGCTACTGCCCTCCTACACTCGGCTCTTTCGAGAATTCTTCCCCCTCCCTTTGGCCTAAGATGTGGTAAATTTTTTCAGAAACAAAACAAAGAGGCAGTGCCCGTGTCGGAGGCGATGGCATTTACATTCAGAATATCTGTGAGGCGCTGCCTGCCACTCCGGGTGTGGGCTGGGCTGCACTGGGCTGGCCAGGTCCCCGCTGGCCCGGGGCCTCCCTCTCGCCGTAGAAACACACATATCAGTTGTTACTTGATCACATTCTTAAAAAAGTGCTCTCATTCCATCTCCTCACCCCACCAGCTAAAAGTGGAATATTTACCCTCGGGACTGGAGTTGTAAAAATGTTTTGAATCATGTCTTAACAACAGCAAATTGAAAAAAGAAAAAAAAAGAAACAGGAGGGTCCTCTGCTGGAAGAGAAGCAGGCCCCCTGCGTCCTCCCCACGCGGGCAATGCTCGGGCCGCGCCTTCCCGTGAGATGCTCTCAGACCAAAGGGCTGCTTCTCACACCCTCGGCCACACTCAGAGCGGACGTTTCTCATTCGCAGGCATCAGAGAATCACTGTGACCTCAGGAGCTCGGTGGCTCTGGCTGACACCGGTGCCCTGGGCTGTGATTGCCTGCGGTCTCCACAGGCCGTCTTGGTATAGCAGAGCCGCCCTGCCTGGCCGCCTGGTTTCCTCAGCGAATGGCTGGGACAGCCGCATTTGGAGACAGACCCTTCCACACAGTCCACACAGGAGACACGGCGGCCAGGCTGCTGCAGGCCTCGGGTGGCCCCAGGGGACCCCAGTGACGCACCCCTGCAGAGGGTTGGTCTTACTGCAGACTCACGTGGGTGTTCTCAGACACACTGCCAAGCTGTCCTAGACCCGGCCGCCCGTGGTGGTCACTGACGGGTGGGGACGGAGCAGAGCCCCGCTCCCAGGAGGCACCTCTGTAGCGCACGTTGTCGCCTCCTATTTGAACTGCAGATTTGGTCCTTGATCTTCAGAGACAGATTTTCTTTTTAATCCAGACAGAAAGGAATGTTCAGTGAGATGGTTCTAGAAATCGAAGTTTGAGGTCGTCAGCAGAACCAGTTGCACGTGGAGTCTGGCAGAAGCAGAACCCTCGCTGAGCCTTCTCTGGCTGGGTCTGTTCCAGCTGGTGTGGGTTTAACCTACTTCCTGGCATGAGTCACTGGAATTGTGCCCAAGGGCCCAGATTCTTGCAGTGAGTGGCCTTGCCTTGCTCCTGGCACATCTCACAGAGGTCCAAACCTCAGGGCAAGGCAATGCCATGCACCAAAAACACATCCAAAAATGTTGTCTCAAGGGTTTTGGTGGCAACATGAGGGTTTAAGAAAAAATAAACGTGGCAGGGCACGAACACTGGGAAGTAGGTGACGGTGCCCAGCACAGCCTGGGAGAGGCACACACCTCACCCAGCCAGGGTACAGCACACGGCGCCCATAGCTCTGGCTTCCCTTAGAAATGCCAGGAAGGTGAACCCACTGAGCGATTAGGAAGTCCAGCGTCTGTATGAATTGTATGGGTCGTTTTTTGAAATAGCAAACACTTACTGATCCATGTTAAAGTTGTACTTGCCTGCAGTGAACAATTATTGGGCAAGAACGGCCCCTGTAGCACTTGTTTACTTTTCTGAAATAAAAAGAGATATAAAAATTACAGTGATGCACTAAGACTCTATGTTATTCAAAATAACCAACAACCAAAGCAGAAAGTCCATAGCACTGAAATCATTTAAAAAACAGCCTATTGGTCAAAGAAAATTAAAAATGATACATATAAGCTTAAAGATTTTTCCTTTGAACATAAACTCATTGAACAGAGCTTTGAAAACAATTCTTAACACTGTCTGTCCTGCTGTCCAGGTGTGAGTGCCAGGAAGGGGCCCGGGCGCTCGCCCTCCCTCGGTGCCTCCTCCCCCTCCTCTTCAGCTTCACCAGTACGACCTCCACTTGACGTGGCTGTCGTGATGTCCACTAAGACTGGGTTCTGCAAGTTATGCTCAGAGCGTCTCACAGCCTGCACATCACAGGGGAATGCAGCATCGCCACTCGGGCCAACGGCCTCCTCAAGACCCTGTCTGCCCCTGTGCCTCAGGTGAGCGGGTCTGAACGGTGGAGGAACTGTCCCTGAGTCCAGACAGTCTTTCCCATTTTTATAAATTTGAGTATGTGTAAAAATAGCTCCGTCATGCAGCTTTTAGATTAGAAGTCATGAAAATTAACAATGAGAATGTATTTAAGATTCCATTAACCAACCTCTATCCAAATCAGAGGGTCGATTTAAGATTGACTATATGATTCGAGATTTTTTTTTTAAAGTCAGTGAAACAATGACTCACTTATTTCTTGAGAAAACTAAAGACAGGGTCTCAGTTTGTTGGGAGGGAGGAATGGATGGAGGATGTTCTAGAATGCACCGGATGGACTTGAACGATGTCAGACGGGAAAATGACAGTGCGGGAAAATTGCTTCCCTCGAACCAGAAACGGGGAGATGGCTTCCTTTGCAAAGGCTTGGTGGGAGCAGCGGGGAGGCGGCTGGAGGTGGAATTCAATCGCGGGCAGCCACAGAGCGCGGGTGGAGGAGGGAGGCGAGTGCCGCCACTTCAATGCCGGCAGCCCCACTACCAGAGGGTTCCTTTCTCCTACTTCCTCCACAGAGTAATAGGACGAGGTACTTCTGACAGGAGTCGGAGCCCCCAACCTGGACAGCGCACGGCGAGTTGAGGGGGCAGGCGGCGGAGCCTGGGTGAGGTGCGCCCGCCTGCAGATAGGTTGTGTTCAAAGCCGCTCCGAGCCCTTGATCTCAGCTCCTCTCCAGCCGCGGAAACAGGCGCAGCTCCTGCTTGGGGACCACCCAGAGTCCTTGCAAAGGGGAGGCTCAGAATGCGGCAAGGCAAGCCAGCACTGGGGGCCGGCTAGGTCCTTCCTGAGGGGCGCTTCCTGGCTTTGCACCCTGCAGGTAAGGCTGGGGGAGGAGAAAGTAAGAACGGGGTCGCTGCCATGGACAGGCGGCAGGCCAGACTCCTGCGAGGTCTTCATCTGTGGAGGACAGACTGGGAGACAGCCATGTGTACCCACTGCTAGAATCTCTCACTGCTGATGCGGCTGTAAGGACGTCACGAGTGCCAGCTCCCTGAAGATGCGGGCCCCAGACGTGCACCTCAAAAAGAGGAATGTGAAGCTCACAGCTCAACAGGACTGTGCGAGGCGCTGGGCCAGGCCCTGGCTGCATACCCAGCAGGAGAAAGGGGCTGTGCATGTACATGTGTGTGTGTATGTGTGCACATATAAGCATGCATGTATGCATCTGAGTACGGGTGCTCATGTGTATATGCATGCATGTGCCCGCACGTGCACGTCTACGTGTGCACACATGTAGGTGGCCCGTGCATGCAGGTGCACGTGTGTGCTCGGGTATGTCATCTGTGTGTACGTGTGTGCACATGTGCGTGTGCATGTGTGCACGAGTAGCATCATGTGATTAAGGCCCACTCTCTGGCTTCACTTTTAAAGCCCCCAGACCAATTTCTTGGTGCTGAGTCTGGCGGACATGAGCTCTGCACCCCGAGAGCTTTCTGCTTTCCTCCGTGCTGGGCCACCGTCTGTAAGGAGTGACATCACGCCGGCCCATCAGTGAGTTCTCTCACTCTGTCCCGATGGGGACAAGCACAGAGAGGCACATTTCAAACCAAAGCCTGACAGCCAGGTTTCTTTGTAGCTGTGCGGGGTGAGGACGTGGGTCCGGGGCCAGCAGCACCACCACAGCCCTTACACCTGCTCGGCTCCCAGCCGGCAAAGTGCTTCCGCCCTGGGCAGGTGAGAGGCATGAGCACGAGCTGGAGGCCGGGCGGCTGAGGCAGCCTCTCTTCTCCACCCGGAGCCCGTCTTCACTTGTGGCGCACGAGACGTCTTTCTCTCCAGCAGCTTGTCACCGGCTGCCTCCGCAGGCCTTTGCAAGGGTTCACTGTAATTTTAATGACACCAGCTCCTGGCTATTACAGCCACCTTGAGCGACCCGGGGGCGTGGGTGGGAGTGTGCTGAGTGATGTGGCTCAGATCTTTATTTACAAAGACCCGTTCGCCAGGTCAGCGCCACGGGACATCACAGACAGGGAGGCAAAACCATCGCACATGGAGCCCAGTGCTCGCCGGGTGGACCCTAGGTGCAGATGCAGGTCGTTGGTGGAGAAGAGCAACGCACAGGGTCTCGCCCAGTGTCTCAGACACGTCATCGTCAACAGGAGGTCTCCACGTCCAGGACACGGGTGTTACTTATGCTTCCACAGGAGGTGTTCCGAGAAGGAGCAGTTAGTGATACAAACCAACCCTCGGGCCTCTGAGTGAGAAGGAGCCGCCATGCATACCAACAGCAAGCAAGGTGAGGCCGGGAGAGGTTCAGAGGGTCCCCACATGTCCCTGCAGCAGACACAGTTTCCAATGATCACTTTTGTGACTATGCAACTGGGCTCATATTACTAGCTGCAACATCACAAAAATGACACTGGCCACCGCTAATTAGCTGGCAAAGTAAGGCTTTGTCCATTTTTACAGTGAGCAGCGTTAGTGAATGCCATGGCACACAGCGAGAAGTGCGAGGAGAGGGAGAGGCACAGGCAGCGGGAGGCTCTCCGAGGAGGCCTCCGTGGGATGCTAATTACCCTCAGCGGTTCTCTGTGGAGTGTGAATGTGCTCCCTCCGGGCTCCAGAAACAGCTAATCACACCTCTCGGAGCCTGACGCACGCACCAGGCCAGGGTGGGCAGCTCTGTCTATCGCTCAGAGGCAAGCAGCCCTGCACCCTGCATCCGCAGCACCCAGACACACGGCGGGCACTCGGGTGGCTGCTGCCAGAGCCACCTTCCAGAGATGCACATCTGGGTGATGCCACTGGTGCCCACTGTCCAGGGGGAGGTGCGGCTGGGCTGGGGGGACCCCTGGTCCTGCCTGACATGGCCAGCAAGGACGGCTGACCATCCCCAGGCTGTCAGACTGGGCTGGGAGTTTGTTTTCTTTTTATTTAACAAAGACTCTCTTGGCCACATGTCCTCAGACCCTGGAGCGAGGGTTTTGGGAATCCATTTTTCTTTGCGATGCGTTTGTAAACTGAGGTTTGGGGATGGATGTGTTTCCTTCCATATATGGATACGGACGCGAGCCCGTATGCATACATGTCAAACACGCCAGATGAGCTTGGAGACAGGGTGTCGGATGAAGGGCCGTCTTCCAGCTACACCGTGTGGCCAGAAGCGACTGGTGTTGAGGACGACCTCAGGAACCAGCGGAGGTTCCTCACGGCCTGTCTGCGCTTGGGAAGACAGATGCAGTGGTGGGAACTGGGGCGGGTGGGCAGCTCAGGTTCCAGGGCCACCTCTGCACCCCCGGGGAGGGGACAGAGTTGGGTGGGAGTCACTGAGCATGTGTGACAGGCGTGACACCGAATTCCCTCCTTGAGCTCTTTCACACACTATCTGATCCAAAGAGCGATCGTGATAAAAATGTTTTCATTATTTCAAATGGACCAGAAGGCAAAAGAGGCCGGGTCACAATAAGCTTAGGCATCTGTGACGTCCCCTTCTGGGGGCATGGTCCCCCAGAGCCACAGAGCACGCTGCTGTGGGGCCTGCGGTGCTGGGTGCAGACACACCTCGCCCTGGCCTCCCTGCCCAGTGCCTCCTGGGGAGGGAGGTGCTGCCTGCCTGGCCTGGCCCTGTCTGCTGCCCGCTGCTTCTCGCAGTGCTTCTGCTCTGTGCCACCGCTCAGTGCCACTGTGGGCACCACAGCTGGGCACCTGCAGCCACGCTGTGACCACAGCCCGAGCCCCCCTTCCTGCTGCCCTGTGGCCTCTGCCCATCCGAGTCCTGCACTTGTGCAGCAAGCACTGCAGAGAGGGCGGCTCGTGGGGTACTGGCCACCTGACCCAAAGCACAAAAGCCACGTGAGAATGCCGCCGGGGGCGACAGACTGTGCCCCTCAGGATCCAGCCACCCTCATCAAACCTCAGCCCCGCACCAGGCGAGGGGCCAAGCTGGCCATCCAGGCTGACCTCCGGCTCTCGGCTGCCGAGCCTCAGCAGGACCAGGGCGGTCCTCCCTCGGCTTCAAGCGCCTGCTCTGGCCACTCGCCAGCACCAGGGCTGGGTCGGCCGTGGCACCTGCCTCCCGCCCGCGGCACCTGGACAGTGCCCTGGTGCCAGCCTGCGCCCTTCCGCCTGGCCTCACCCTCTGGCACGTCGGCCGCTGGCGGCTCTTTACCTGCGGAAGTCCAGGAGGGCCCCCGTGGAGGAGGGGACGCCCCGGTCATACCAGCTCAGGAAGTGGAACTGGGTCACGGTGCGCGTCTCCTTGGTGTGCAGGTTCTTCAGGTAGAAGCTCCGCACCAGGAAGTCCTCGCACCAGATGTGCTCCGAGACCAGGTGGACCTGGGCGGGGACAGCACAGGCCACGCCGTGAGTCAGGAGCCCCTGCCCACTGCCTCTGGGGTGAAGGGGAGCCCCGTGCACCAGGGCGGCTGCACCTCAGCCCCGGCGAGGCCACCGCCTCTGCTCTAAAGTCACCTGTGCAGACGCCCAGACGCCCCGGCCCAGGAAGGAGCCCCTCAGCCCTCGGGACGAGGGCAGCACTCTGCCAGGGGAGACACTGCCGGGTGGCCAGGAGCGGGGCCCGGCCGTCCTGGGGGAGGGCCCTGCTCGGTTCTGCCAGCATGGGCTCCTGAGCCGTAGTGGGGGACACGCGCTGGGCACCCAGTGCTCACGGCGCAGCAGCAGCCGGCTCCCTCCTGGCCATGGGGCACCTGGACACCTGAGGACCAACCGTGCTGCCCGCCTCAGGCCATGGGCAGGACTGGTCAGCTGCTGGCACCCTCGCCCAGCAGTCGGGCCCGGGACACATGCTCCTGGGGGTCACAGGCGCTCTCGCCTCGTACCTCGTAGAAGTGGTAGAGGTTGGAGCCTTCGTCGGGCCAGTAGTGGTGGCTCTGGCGCACGCCGTTCTCCGTGAGGGGCGTCAGCATGACGATGACGGCGCAGCCACTCTCCCACACCATCTGCGGACAGAGAGTGGCCAGTGACGGCCCGTCCCACCCCCAGCTGCCGCGCTCGGAGACGAGGTGGGGGCTGCTCCACACAGACGCTCGTCTCCTGGGACAGCGTCCCCCTGCCGCTGCCCACCCGCCTGTCCACAGGGCCTCCCGTGGGGCCACGGAAGCGCTGCCTATCACGTGACACACTGACGTTTTGGTGGTTGTCGTTACTGTGCTCGGCCAGAGCGTCCCCTCGGGGCCTGTAGGCCTCGACTCCGAGAGGGTTTCTGGGTACCCTGGGGACTCAGCAAGGCCTCGCAGCACCGTTCAAATCACAGCCGACCCCAGGCCCATGCGGACAGTCTCCTGGCCCCAGGGGACCATGTGCCCGCCCGTGGTGGCAGTGCAGTCCTCCCCGTGCCCTCCTGCCAACTCGGCTTGGCACTGGGGCTGGGAACCTCGTTTGCAGCAGGTACAGATCCCGGCCCTGGGCGTCGGGCGCAGGCTGCCGTCCGTGAGTGGCTGGCTGGCCAGGCAGAGGACGCTGCTGTCCGCAGGGGCCGCGTTTCCCACAACACTCCCCAGAGCTGTTGATGAGCAACTGGGCTCAGGTGACCTCAGAGTCCCAGAGGCGTCCGTGTCCTTTGAATAAGATGTAAACCTCCAGTGATGAGCTTGTCATCTGGAAATCCACGCTCGCCCGACGGGCGCGCTCCTCCTTGTTCCTGAGGCTGAGTCCCCACCAGCTCGCATTTAAACACCGGCCACGTGCGCGGCAGGCCCCTTCACACTGACTGATTTTCCCGCAGGATGGAAGCAGTCGGCTCTTCGGGGGCCTCACTGCCTGGCACCTAAGTTGGACTGAGAGGGACCTCCCGATGTACCCACAAAGCCCCCAGTGGACACGATCGCGTAGCCGGGACTCCCTCGCCTCTGCTCGGCAGCATGAGAGCCGGGCCGTGTCTCCGCACCCACCGCTCCGCACGTCCGCACTCGCGTCACGCAGCGGTTTAATGTGCCCTCAGAAAGCGAGGGAGCTCGTCGAAGCCATTACGGAAATGAGGAGAAACGGGGTTTTATGAGTGTAATAAAAACACAACGATCTAGACCATAAACTAATCACCCGCACCCACTGGTGCCACCCGGGTGTGACACTGGGAGCCTACGCGGCACAGGGGCCGCAGCCCAGGGCTCTTGCTGGCTGGTGGTGGTGACCCTGGGGAGCCCACCCAGCTCTCTGAAGGGGTGATTAAGACTAAGTCCAAAGAAGCTCCATTTAAACAGTCGTCCCGCAGGTGCCTGGGGATGAGACTTCTTTCTAGCCCCCCGTGCGTAAAAGCAGAGGGGATTCACCAGACTGCCCGGTGGGCCCAGTGCCGCGAGCCGCTGGTGGGGCCGACGAGGCTCTCCATCCCCAGGTGGGGAGCCAGCGACCGGCCACCCCTTCCTGCTTCATCGGCCACCGGCTCAGCTGGTGCTGTGTCTCTGGAGCACGCTGCGGTCAGTCCCACCCAGTCTCCCTCCGCCTGCAGGGTTACAGGGGATCGCTGTCCCCAGGCAGCAGGCAGGGCCTCCGAGCTGCACTGTGGATTATGAAGGAACCCCAAGCACAGATCCACGTGAGTGGCCAGGCTGTGCTCACAGGATCAGAGACCCCGTCTGGGTGAATGTCCCCACGTGCACCGGCTCCTCTGCTCCGAATTCACCCTGGGGTGCTGGCTGCTCTGGAGGCCAGCCTGTGAGCCTGGGCGGAGGGTGAGTCTGGAGGCCAGCCTGTGAGCCTGGTTGCACTGAAGAGGCAGCTGGTGCCTGTGCGTGTGGCCCCTGGAACGCAGTCTGTTTTTGTTGGTCGTGGGGATGAACGCAGGGGCACTAACCACTGAGCCACCCCCTGGACTTGCTTCAAGTGTATTTTGAGACGGGCCTCACTGCGTTGCCCAGACTGGCCTCAAGCTGTGACCTTCCTGCCTCGGCCTGAGTTGCTGGGATTTCAGGCGTGGTGCTGCGCCCAGCTGGAAATGAGGTTTGCAGGTGGACTCATGGAGACGAGGCCCCAAGGAGGAGGCTGGGCCGCGGTCCAGCATGTGGAGCTCCCGCAGAGAGGGCCACGCCAGCACCGGCAGGGCTCGGAGCAGAGCCACGCAGCGGGGAGCAGAGCCACGCAAGGGCCGGCAGGGACACAGCGATGCTGCCACGAGCCCGGGCGCCAGGGCCACCAGAGCTGGAGGGGCAGGACCTGCCCACTCGGCCTCCGGCCCCTCGGCTGTTGTGAGCCAGCTGTTCACCGTCCCAGCAGCCCGAGCCCACCGGCACACCCCGGACCCTCGGCCCACCAGGCCCCGGCAGGGCGGGCACAGCAGCCCCATCCAAGGGCACCTCAGAGTCAGCAGGAGTGAGGGCACCCAGACTCCCAGGCAGAGTCCTCTTGGGGCACTGAGTGTCTAGCCAGCAAACAAGGAGCAGCCCAGCCCAAACATGGCCCAGGAACTCGGCCGACTTCCTCTGAAGGAGCCCCCGGCTCCACGGCTCTCCACGCTCTCAGGGCCACAGGAGGCCAGTGCCGGCCGGCCGGCAGGAGTGGGAGCTGTTGGGGTTCCAGGTCGTGTGCAGCGGGGACCAAGTCGGGACAGCTGCCTCCCATGTGCACCGCAGCCTCCAGCAGACGCGAGGATGGCCGTGACAGGCATGCAGCGGATGCACCTCAGTCACAGAGGCCACCTGTCACCCCCATCAACATGGACAGTCTGGAGAGAGACCGCCAGGCGGAGGACTCGGTCAGCCGCAAGCCCAGAACCGGAGCCAGCTGAGCAGTGCAGGTGGAGGCTGGGCAGGGGCTGGTGAGGAAGGTTGGCCTCAGGGTGGAGCTCTCGGCTGTGAGGAGCAGCCTCTGGGGCCCTGGAGCCCACAGTGCTGGGTCCTGGGCATCTGGCTCTGCACCCCACGCAGCCGTGGCACCCGCCTCACCTCACACACCTACATCAATGCCAGGCGGTGCACCTTGGAGTCGGGCTCTTCCCAAGCCCCTGGGCCCTGGTTAAAGGAGAGGCTTGCCCAGGCCACTGCATCTGGAAATCATCCCTGGTTCCCCTGCGCAGAAAGCTTTTCCTCCCTCTACCTAGACCTCTTGTGATGCATCCCTTCCTACATTGCCTTAATCTTTCTATGTTTTCATATCTTTCTTCTACCAAATTGTCGTCTCCTAAAGGTCAGTTCCTAGTCTGGTCACCACTTCTGCCCTCTGGAGCATGCAATAGAGGGACTCATCACAGCCGATGCTTGTTGAGAAAGAGTTGACTGGGGCCAGTCATCAGCCCCCTGTGGATAGGCTCCCCGGCTGCTTAACCACAGGGCCCGGCTCCATTCCTTGAAGGGAGCACACTCTTGCCTGTGTGCTGGGGCTGCTGGCCAGGAAGATGGCCCTCTCCAGAGAAGGCAGAGTGTCCCTGGACCCCGACCTGCTCCTCTGCAGAGAAGCCCCTTTCCCAGGTGAACACGAAGGTGTCGATGAGGTCTAAACACGGAAGTGTCCCCCTCAAGTCTCACAATCACCCTCCTCGCTGCCCGCGAGCCCTTGGTAGCTGTGTGGCCCACAGCACCCTGAAGGGCAGAGCCCACAACCCCTTCCCAGGGAGATCCCAGCCCTGGCTCAGCCCCAGGGTCACCCAGGAGTGCATTCCAAGCCTCTGGGGCCCTGGACTTGCTGGATCATCAGTCAGGTGTCAAGCCTGGTGAGGAGGAGGAAGGGGAGAAGGGAGACGAGGGGGAGGGAGAGGAGGAGGGAGACGAGGGGGGGAGGAGAGGGGGGAGGGAGAGGAGGAGGGGGAGAAGAGGAGGAGGGAGAGGAAGAGGAGGAGGGAGAGGAGAGGAGAAGAGGAGGGAGAGGAGGAGGGGGAGGGAGAGGGGGAGGGAGAGGGGGAGGAGGAGGAGGAGGGGGAGGAGGACGAGAGGAGGAGGGGGAGGGAGAGGAGGAGGAGAAGAGGAGGGAGAGGAGGAGGGGGAGGAGGAGGGAGAGGAGGAGGAGGGAGAGGAAAAGGGGGGGAGGAGGGAGGAGTTTCCCTTTCATCCAGTAAAGTGCGCCAGTCAGCCCGTCTGCTCCCGTGGGAGCCCCCCTGAGGCCAGACAAGCATCTGGGAGTGACCGCTGGGGAAAGGAGGCCTGGGGATCTGGCACTCCACAGCCATGGCACTTGGAGACGCCCCACAGCGAGGCCTCGACTGCCGGGGTCATGCGCGAGCTGCTGGAGGCCTGGTCACCAAGTGCTGTGGCAGGTGGACAGGTGGCCATTTTGTGGGATCAAAGGTTTCAGTGAGGTGGCGAGGGGCCATCACCCGAGGCAGGCGGCCTCCTCCGGAGGCCCGAGGCATGGCTCTGCGTGATGCTGCTGACAGTGCACACAGTGGTCATCTCTGGCTGATGAGGGCAGTGTGGCCAGCAGTGGTGCTCGAGGGGACCCACGCTGCCTGTTCTGGGGTGGCCGTGAGGTGCCCCCAGAGCTCACCTGAGAGAAGAGCAGGAAGGGTCAGGGGAGGCAAGACTGGCGTGAGAGTCGTGAGCAGTGCCCTAGCCCTGCTGGCACTGACTGAGCGGAGGCTGGAGTGGTAGGCGTCCTGGAGGAGGGGCACTGGGGCGTGGCCTGGTGTGTCTCTGCACTGACACGTGGAGCCCCTCTCTGCTTCCCCGACACCGTGTGGGTAAGCGTGCCTCGGCCACACTCTCCGCCATGATGTCCTGCCTCGCCTCAGGCCCGAGGGCTGCAGCAGCCCTCTGTGGACTGAGGCCTCTGAAACCCTGAGCCCTCAAATGGACTCTTCCTCCGCACGTTGCGCTGGTCGGGTCCTCTAGTCACAGCAGTGAAAGCTGACTGATCCTCACAGCTAATGGCCACTGGGCAGCCCAGGAGGCCTGGGCCTGGCTGTGGAGCTGGTGCCCGGTGGCCCTGGTGACCGTGAGCTCTTCACACTGCACTGCAGTCCTCCTGGGTTCCGCTCCGCCTGCCGCCTGGGCTCAGGTCCTGGAAGGAGCTTTCCTTCCTTTGGGTCTCCCGGGCACTTGGCTTGGTGCCACCCACCCCAGAGCTGGGATGCGGCTGCTGCTGGAGGCTGTGGACTGACAAGCCAGGCTCTGGGAAGGACTGAGCGCGCCCACCGTGAGGGCCCCATGAATACCTCGAGGGAGCAGAGCCAGGGGGCTCCCTTCCTGGTGACGTGCTGTTAGGGCAGTAGGAGTGTGCCCTGACGGGGCACTGCTGCCCACGCAGCCGGAGAGGGACGGGGTGGGCAGTGCTGGGCACCATGCCAGGTGAGATGACTCTTGCACTGGGTGCAACTGCCCAGATCCTGCCCGGCTTCCTGGGTGATGCCCTCCTGCATCCCGTGCCCTCACCTGCCCTGACTTCATGCTCCAAATCAGCAGACGCTGGCCATGCCGCCTCCATTCCTGCTCAGACTCCTGGTCTGCACGCTGGGACATGCCAGGGGGTGACAGGGCACAAGCAGCACTTGACTGCCAGCTCACCCACACGCGGGCAGGAGGGACGGCCACGGCCGAGCCCTCAGCACGTGGCTGCTCAGGCAGGTGAGGCGGCGACGAGGCTTGGGAGAGGTGGAGGGATGGACCTGGTGACGCTGGGCCTCCCTCGCCCAGCAGTCCTGGGGCACCTGCGGATGCCTTTCCAGGGGTGAGCAGGGCCTCAGCGGAGCCTCGGCACCTGGGGCCTCCAGTCGCGGCAGGCAGGCCAGGTGTGGCTGCACAGGCTGTGCCCTGGGCCAGGCCTGAGAGGGTCTGTCCTCTGTCGCACCTGGGGCACCTCTTGTCTAATTGCTGACCTCTGCGCTGCTGGGAGCCCTGTGGCAGGACACTCCAGCCGCGGTGTGGTCTGACCTGTGTTCAGCTGCCCGGGTGGAGACGGCCACGACGGCCTTGGCAGTGCAGGGCCGTCAGGTCCGGTCGACGCTCTCCAGCCAGTTCAGAGCACGCAGCCCCACGCTGCCGTCTCCAGACGTTCTCATCTTCCCAAAACACACGTGCTTCCTGCCTCCCTGTGGGCACCGTCCGAATGTGGGCACTGGATGGCACGTGCCTCTGCCCCGGGGGGCCGGGGGGACAAGGAAACTCAGGTGTCTGAGGTGGCTGCGGGTCCAGCACAGAGCCAGGTGAGTGTGGCCTGTCCTCTCACCCGGCCCTGAGGTTGGCAGGAGCGAAGGGCGTCTTCCAGGCCACGGGGATGGGGTCAGCCGCCCTTCTCCTTCTCCCCTCCTGGCACTGGACAGTGGGGGACACCCACGGAGCGCAGGTGGGCTCTAGGTGTGGCCCACCTGGGAGCTATGAGAAATCCTGAATGGAACAGGCACCTCAGGGGGCCGAGCGCTGCCCCTGACCTGGACCAGCTGGAGAACAGCCCACGCCCCTGGCCAGGGCTGAGTCTCACCGAGCCGTCCCTGGGGGCAGATCGAGGCCAGGCTGTCGCACACAGGAGTGCTGGTGTGACTGGACGGCCTCACTGCCCAGGCCATGCGTGTTTTCTTTGAAAGGTGGTTATTCTGAGCGGTTGGCTGCTCTCTGGGAACGCCTCGCAGCCGCTCCGAGGCCAGGTGTCCACGGGAATGGCGGCCTTCTGCATCTGTTTGTCTGAACAGGTTCCTGTGTCCTTCTGTCACTGTTTCCAGACAACCTAGCATGACGCTGCGTGGTGTTTACGGTCCCAGGCGCCCGATGCCACCTAGAGTGGATCCAGAGCATCTGGGAGGGCCCGGGGGGTGATGTGAGGACCCTGCCTCCTCACCAGGGACCTGAGCCTCCCTGGTCTTGGGCAGGGAGAGTGGTAGGGCCAAGTCCTGGTGGATCCGAGGGACAACCACACACCTCCTATTGGCAGTTTTAAGAAGACGAATCAAACTTTTGGAAATAAAGTTCCTGAAATGCATACAGTGTGTGAAGGGAAGAAGTCTAATCACTAGATAACCAATGGTTCATTGAAGAAAAACTGGCCACAGAGTCCATGGTGGCCTCTCCATCTTCTTTCTAGAACATTCTGGGTCTTGCTTGGAGACAGCTGCGCCCAGCAGGGGGGGGAACAGGCTGCTCAGGGGCTGAGAGGTGCCTGGCTGGTGCCTGAAGCCCTCGGGGTGGTGAAGGTGGGCGCCGGCCCTACTGAGCGTGACCGCTGCGTGGCGGGAGGCCTTGGAGTCCAGGTGGGTGGGAAGTCTCGGGGCTGCCCTCCGGCTCTCCCTGTCCTGGCGGCAGGCGTCCTCCTGCTGAGGGACAGGGGCCCCAGGGTTCTGCCAGGGCCTCCTCCGCCCTCAGAACTCTCCTGCCCCCCGTGGTGTCCTGTCACCAGGTCAGGGCCTCTGGGACGCTCAGCACAGGCCTCCTCCCCTCTGCTGCTGCACTGGGGGCAGTGGATGGACTGCGCTTAGGAACAACCCCTTGTGGATGAGGCCAAGAAGGAGCCACAGTGGTCAGGGTGGACTCTGAGGCCATTGATGGGGCATCTTCACGTGGAAGGAGATGCAGTGGGAGAGACCCCGTGATGATGGAGGTGGAGAGGGGTGCCCCGTGAGGCCCCGGGGTTCTTGGAGGCTGGGCAGCTGCTCCCTCAGATGACCAGGGGTACCCCACCTGTGGCTCCGTGGCTGGGGCCTCTGGATCCTGATTCCTGCACCTGAGTTGCCGCCTCGGGCACTTTTTCCAGCAGCTACACGGAGCAGGCAGCTCTCCCCGGACCAGGGTCATAGCTCCCTCCACGCTGGCCCTTCTGGGGAGGTTCCGATGCTGACCAAAACACCTGCTCGCCCCCAGGGAGGCATGGGGCTGGACACATGGAGCTGGAGGCCGGGGAGGAGGCTTGGGTCCTTGGTCAAAATCTGTCAAAGCTACAGACCCACACGGAGGGGGGCCGGCTCCACACAGCCTGCTGTCCACACCACAGCTTCACGCTTCAATCACATCTCATGCCTGAAACCGCCCACGCGGTCCACGGTCTGGGGCATGTCTGCTTTCTGTGGGAGGTCCAGGCAGGGGTGCCGCCTCCGAGTGGACTGCTGAGCTGCTGCAGCCCGGCAGACCGAGGCCTGGGTGCTCAGGAAGGGGACTCTGGGACTTGGGATCAGTCATTCAAAGAGGAAGAGCTATGCTTGACAGGTGTGGACATCTCAGGACACATGATTCAGAGGTCAGCCAGGCAGATGTGACCACACAGGAAGCTGGTCTCCCCGGTGCTGCTGGGTTTCCTGCAGAAAGGAGTATCCCTGGGAGAGCTCTGGGGAGGGAGCAGCGTCCTGGCGGGAGGAACCCGGACGACGCGGTGAAGCTGGACTCGGAATGGAACCTCTCAGAGGCTCTGCAGGGCGACTGGGCACAGAGACACCTGGAGCCTCGGAGGCCATGCTGAGCTGCTGGGCATAGGGTCATCCCAGGAGGAGTGACCTGCGAGCATGAGTCTTGTCTTCGGTGAAGGACACTGTGCTTCTCAGGACTTTGATAAATTCTGACTGACATGTGTCTCAAAGGACTCTATACTTCATCTCTCTTTATAACTTTTCTCTTGATTTTATTTAGATTTTTTCATTTTGAGTGTATGATCCTTGGTAAACTCTAAGATGCTCTATGAGCTGTACATACTGACAACATGGGTCACCTCAACACTGCCGCTGCCTGCAACAAGCAGGCAGGAGACAGCAAGCACTTCGACTCACTAGCTGGGAACATGGGCAAACTGCAGTCCTCTGGGTCTCAAGGACCGCAGCGGGCAGACCCTTCGTGTGGGACCTTGCAACATGGATGGGGTCGATGGTCATGGGCAAGTGCAATGGTCCTCAAGGAAGCTGTGCTCCTTTGGCAGGAGGAGCCTCATCTGTTGGGTGAAGACCAAAGGCTGGTGAGAACGAGGGACCTTGTATCTGGGACTCTGAATGCCGCACCCCGGGATCGTGGGGAAGGTAGAAGGAAACCGAGTGGGGCTGTGGCTCTGGGGTGCTCTTGTTCCACCAGGCAGTTCAGAACGTTCTTTCCCCTGAAAGAGGACTGGATGGACCCTTGGGTCCCTTCCAAGAGCAGACAGATGGATTCGCACTTCGGGACAGTTTTGTATGACGTAAGGGGATCCTCCTACTGCAGGAGGCCATCCCAAGGCCGCGTGGCCCT
>JAJEJO010001301.1:63209-85411 GCA_020662805.1 Glaucomys volans
AGGGATCCCACCTGCACTGACCCCTGATCTGAGGAGGAGCAGCACCCGGCTGGAGGGATCCCACCTGCACTGACCCCTGATCTGTGGAGGAGCAGCACCCAGGTGGAGGGATCCCGCCTGCCCTGACCCCTGATCTGAGGAGGAGCAGCACCCAGGTGGAGGGATCCCACCTGCACTGACCCCTGATCTGTGGAGGAGCAGCACCCGGCTGGAGGGATCCCACCTGCCCTGACCCCTGATCTGAGGAGGAGCAGCACCCGGCTGGAGGGATCCCGCCTGCACTGACCCCTGATCTGAGGAGGAGCAGCACCCAGGTGGAGGGATCCCGCCTGCTGACCCCTGCTCTGAGGAGGAGGGCCTGAGCCCAGCCTTGCAGTGAGCAGAGCCCAGGGGTGCCAACCCCAGAGGTGTCCCCACCACACCCACACTGCCACACTGTTGACGCAACTCTGTCAACAGCTGAACTGGGCCCCAAAAAGATCCCTGGAGCCCCAGTCTATGTCTGAGCCAGGCGATGGAATCCCAGTCAGTCAGCGACGGTGAGAGGCCCGAGTCTGGCAGTCATTCCTTGTCCTCCGAGCCCCCACCAAGATGCCATGACCTGAGCCTGCAGACTGAGGACACATCACCCACTTTGATGAGGGAGAGCAGGCTGTGGACGGAGAGGGCCAGGTGAGGGAGGCACCCTGATCATCCAGGTGCAAGGGAGCTTGGTCCCTGGGAGAGTCCTTTTATCAAGGAAAAGTCACATCAAGGAAAAACGGGGCTAGTTACATGAAAAGCCCAAGGGACGGGGTACCCAGGCACAGTGGAGCCCTGACCATGCCTGCCAGGACACAAAGCCACATGTCAGGGACTCCAGGGCCACGGGCATCCCTGCAGGGACTGTGGGCAGGGCTGTGCCCCAAGCCTACTCTGATGTCCTGACCCCAGGCCCTCAGACCCGAGGCGTCTGGAGACAGGTCTTTTGGAGAGGTGGAGGGAGGGGCTGTGGGGTGGTCCTTAGAGATTCAGACACGGACAGGACTCTGGTCACAAGCCCAGGAGGGAGTCTGGGGAGCCACTGGCCCTGTGCACCCTCCAGCTGGGCCACCAGGGCTGCAGGGCGATGCTGTCCCAGAGCCCAGGTTGGGGCGTCCCCAGGTGTCAGGTACTGGGGGGCACTGGCCGCACATGCAGGAGGCCGCCCACACTCTGAGATGCAGCTGAGGAATTGTGGTGTCGTGACACCTGGAATTCTGAAACAGTTCATCCAAAACCAAACTCATGCGTGTCACGTGGCGCAGCGCGGCGTGTGACCCTGGGCTGAGCCCAGGTGCACTGCAGGGGACCTGGAGCGAAGGCTTTGGCCTGCGTGCTTCAGAGTGCCGCAACAGAAGGTGTGGCAGCCCTGCCAGGCCTGCAGAGAGCCCCTCGTGAGCAGTGGGGCTGAGGCCAGCGCTGGGCCCGTGCCACCCAGAGACCTCCAGCCGCAGCTTCGCAGGCCCAGTGCAGACGGCCCCAGAGCACGCAGGCTGCGGGAGGACGTGGGCTGGGGCCTGGCTCCGGGCCCACTGTGGACGCTGGGTGAGCACCTGCCAGCATGCTCAGGGCTAGTGGGCACGGCCCAGCCCCACGCCAGCCAGGGCTCGCTGACGGTGTGAAGGCAGGAGGGGCAGCAGGGCCACATCTGTCCTGTCCACTCACCCTGTTAGTGACTTGAAGGTGTGAGACACGCGTCAGATGAGCAGATGGTGAAAGCGGGGCGGGGCGGAGGGAGGCGCTCGTGTCAGGTCAGCATCCTCTCCATCCTGAGCAGGGTTCCTCCTAGCACTGAGCAGTGCAGCTCAGTCCACACCAGGCCAGGCACGGGCGGTGGCACCTGGGGTCCTGGGCCTCCAACAGTTCTTACAGAAAAGACCCCAATTCCAGTGAATGCAACCCAAAATGAGCACCGTGGAGACCTGAGCCCCGAGGAGATGTGCCAACCGTGAATGCAAAGTCACACCTCTGGGCGAGGGTGCAGACCCAGGAGGGAGCAGCCCCCAGGGCTGCCACCCACACCCTGGCACAAGGACTAGGCTCCCTCCGCAGCTGACACAGGTGAGGAGTGAAACTTGAATGGGACACCACACTCCATGCTGCACATGGGCAGGAGGGCCACAGCAACGAGGAACTGGAGGCCAACGTGGGAGGCTGGGGTGGAGGCCAAGACCCTTCACAGGGCAATGAGTGAATCCCAAGAAAGTCACAGAAGAGGAGGCGACGCAGAAGCAGATGTGGCGTGGGAGATGGCACCACTGCAGAAAGTAGCCAGACCACCGATGTCGGGAGGCTCTGGTTACAGGGCTGGTCGCAGGGCCAGCTTCCCCCACGAGGACGAGCCCAGAGCAGCAAGCAGATGGAGGTGGAGCAGGGCGGCGGTCCCTGGCCTGGAGGGCCATTGGCTCTGCCTGGAAGGGAGGCGGCTGAAGCCTGACGTGAGGTCCTCTGAAGAAGGAGCGGGTGGACGCATGAGCCACTCGTCCTACCACTGCCCTAGCACACTTCCTGTCTGCCCCTGGCCTCCCAGCCTGGCCTTCTGTCCTCCGTGATGGAGGCATTTCTTCACAGCCTGGCTAAGGGCCCAGGGACGGCCCTGCTGCAGGACCCCGGGAAGGCAGCACAGGTCTGGCCCAGGCCCTGCGGGAGGGCTTCCCTCCTCAACTGCACTCTGGCTGGGAGCAGGCAAGGTGGAGGCCCTGGTCCTCCTGTGGCCCTTCAGTAGCACTGGCTGTGGCCTCGGGAGGTGCCCAGGCTTGGGAAGATGGGGCCCTTGGCGTTATGGCCCCCCCCCCCCCGCATCCACCTCTGTGCACTCGGCCTGTGTGGCCACTGGGGGAGGCAGTGCCCTGAGGTTGCCAAGGCAGTGATGACAGCCGTTGCCAGCTTCCCCCTGAGCCCGCCCCGGTGAGCTCGCCTCGGGAACTCGTCTCTGAGCCCGGCCCCTATTGCTAACCGAGCCCCAAACCTCCCGGGCCTGGGGACCTGGGCTGGTGGATGCAGGAGGATGACACCCAGGCTGCTGCCTCTGGGGCACCCGTGAGCCCGCCTCTCCCTCCACACCTGCCTCTGGGTCTCCAGCTCCTGAGGAGATACCTGCCAGAGGTAGGTGCTCAGTGCTGTCCGCAGCCCCAGCTGCGAGGCCAACAGGGCAGTGCTGGCTGTGACCAGGTTGCCCAGGTGCCGGGTCAGCTGCAGATGCAGAGCAGGCCCAGGGCCGCTGTGGCCTGTGTCCACACCACAGTGGTGCAGCCGCTCATGGGCTGTGCGCCCTGACCCACTCCTAGGCCTCTGCCACACGGTGCAAGGGGGGTGGCTCTGAGCGCCTGGCTTCACGGGGCACTGTCCCCGGAGGGGGTGCAGCCTGCATGTGTGTGCCCGTCCTCGCCCCCCAGGATGCCCAGGCTGGGTACGTACAGGTCAGCACCGCCAGGCTGCGGTTCTTGGGCAGGTTCTCCTCCCTCTGGGCCACCAGAGAGCTGCTGGGCTCCGCCTGGTAGGCACAGAGCGCCTCCCATTCCTTCTCCAGCCGGTTCTTGTTCTTCAGGTGGTCCTCCATGTAGGCCTGCAAGGGAAGCAGAGTCAGGAAGCACGCAGGGCCGGGTGGCAGGGACTCGTGACCTAGGGCCACGCTGGGGTCTGGAGGGCCCTCAGTCATGTCGCCTGCCCTGGAGTGAGGATGCACTGCTGGCGAGGATAGACAGACCCGCCTCGGGCCACGTCCGACCAGCGAGCCAAGCTGGAGGGGCATCTCGTCTGCCAACCCGACCTGGGGGTGCGGGGCTGGCAGCAGGCAGGAAGGGGTGCTGTGGGGGAGCGCTCATCTCAGGCAGGGATGGACAGGCACAGGACCTGGGAGTCCCGCTGGGTGGTGGCTGAGGCCAGGGCAGGTGAGGGCAGGGTCTGCACATCTGCCTGGACAGTGGGAGCCAGGGGCTCCTGAGCAGGGCGGCAGTGGTGCTGCTGATGCTTGGAGACCACCGAGGACAGTGCCTCAGGGCCGAGGAGCAGGGTCAGAGGAAGAGGCTGTGGATGGCGAAGACACCTGGTCCAACCCTCCTGGGACCCCCAGCCTGCAGAGCGTCTGGGGGGTGGGATGTTCTTCACCAAAGTCACCCCATGCTGCTCACAGGCGTCCATGGCCATCAGCTTTGGAATTGTGCACCTGCAGAAGGACACCCTCGCGGCAGCCTGTCTCCCAGGCCAGTCAAACCCCGCCAGGGAGCTGCTGTGGTGGGAACTGCAGAACCGCGGTGAGTGCCAGAGACGTCCAGGGCGGGTGTCCCCACCTACATGGCGCCTGCCCTTCCATGCGGAGCGCCGCCTCCTCAGCTGTGGGCTAGAGACGCACACCCACCGGACAGGCTGAGCACGGTGGTGGTTGTTTTTAGTTGCGCAAGGACACAATACCTTTATTTGCTTTTTTGTACATGATGCTGAGAATCCAACCCAGGGCCTCACAGATGCTAGGCAAGCGTCTGCCCTGAGTCCCGGCCCCAGCCCAGCGCGCACTGTTGTGCACGTGAATTCCTGCAAACACATGGACGCTGGATCCGGGTTTGGGCGTGGTTCACGGGGCGTCACCAAGTGGAACTCCAGGGCTGGAGTGCAGGCCCTCCTGGGCCTGTCCTGTGGAGGTCGGTTTCTTACCTCTGGCTCTCCGAGCGGGCAGTGGGGGGAGGCCTCAGGTTCCTTACACCAGGCTGTGTGGCCTGTGCAACAGCTCCTGGGCCTCGTCCTCCTGGCACTTGCCAGTGAGCAAACCTCCCAGGGCAGTCGAGGACCCAGGCTGCAGGATGTCACGCAGCCGGCACAGTCAGCACCTGCCCTATTGAGCCCTTAGTCCAAAGATGGCGGAGGTCTTAGGAAAAGCTTCTCAGAGGCCCAGACCCAGCTGCAGCGTCACACAGGAGATCAGTCATCCCCCACACGTGGAGCGCGAGTTCTCAACATGGCACGTGCCACGGGTTTGGGGACACGCGGGTTCAGGTACACGGCATGCACAGGCCCTTTCTGCAGAGCGGCCAGCTCTCCGACGGCCAGCTCAGTGTTTAGGCCTTTCTCACGTCCACCACCTCCCATCAGCCCACCTTCCTGTCACCACAGCCCCATCTGTTAGTGGCCAGGATGGTCCTCCTGGCATGAGGGAAACTCAGGTCAGGTCATGGCCTGTCTCCTCCAGGCTACCCGCAGGCCCAGGTCCGCCCCGCTGGCCCACCTCACAGCCACTCCTGGACCACGTGGGGATCAGGAGTGTGTGCTGATTGGCAGGTGGAGCCCCTGGTCAGGGAGGACCTGCCAGGCCCTGCTGTGAGGCCCACCTCACAGGCCCACCTCACCCCCATGGCCCTGCACCGAGGACCTGAGCCATCAGAAGTGCACCCTGTGAATCTGTCCACACCCCCACAGTTCTGGGCCCTTCCGGTGTGCGCGAGGCCCTGAGACACTGAATCACAGGCCAGGCAGAATCGAATGGCCCATCTTGAGGAGGGGAGCCTCCAGCAGCTTTCCGAGATGATCCTGGATTTCGGGCACCAGCTTCTGTGTGGGCGTCTTCAGGGAATCACCTGGGCTTGCAGGGAAGGCACGATGCTCGCACAGCCCAGGACGGGGGGCGGTGGTCGCCAGGTGGGGGCACTGTGTGGGGGGTCTGCAGTGGCCGCCTGCTCTGCCAGAGCAGGTTCCTTACAGCAGAGAGTGCTCTGGCTAAGCTGCCTGGTCCTGGCTGCCATGGGCCAGTGTGGCCAGCGGCTTCTCTCAGTCCCCGGGGTGGACTCCACTTCGGTCCAACCCTGCAGGTCCCTGCAGAAGGGGCTCTGGATGCCGTCCTAGCCCCTCCAGGCTGCAGCCAGCTGGGCTTCCACGCTCGCTTTAACTGGGAGTGGGGGCGGCACCCCACCCCACACCATGGGGACTCCTGGACTACGGCAGGGTGAGTGGACTGAGCCGCGGTCAGCAGCGCGGCAGTGGGAGGAGGTAGAAGCTGCTATTACGCCTCCCCCGAGAACTGCAGCCGAGCGGATTACAGTGCTGCGGACCAGGACCAGCCAGCACGTCGCTGCCTCGGTGCTCAGCGCCTGCCGCCCCGCCTGTGGCGAGCGTGCGGCCGAACCCGAGCTGCGTGTCCCATTAACATCTTCATGAAACACCGCTCATCATGGCAAAGTGGTGCCATTTCCTCCGCCGCCTCCGAGGAGTCCTTCCTCTTTTGTGGTTTGTGGATAAGACATTCTCATGACGCGTGGCCTTTGTAGTAAAATAACATGTTTTAATCAATAAAAGCAGAACCAAAATGACTCCGTCCTGCTCTTCTCGGGTGTGAGGAGCGAGGGCAGAGCTGAGGGCACTCAGCCCGGGCTGCCGGCACCACGAGCTGGTCAGCGAGGCTCCAGTGGCACTCCCGCCCAGCGGGCACCAGCGTCTGAACAGCGTGCACGGTGAGGGAGGTGGCCGTTTCCAGAAGCCACTGAGCGTCCCGGCCACCTCCAGTTAGGTAAGCAGAGCATGCAGGGAAAGAAGCCTCCCCTACCTCGGGGCCCAGAACAGCGGGGCCTGTGCTCGCACGGCTTCCTTCCCTCGGGCCAGGGCCCGGCCGGCCCGCAGGCCCTCCATGCTGTGGATTCTGTTGTGAAGAGGAAAGGGTGCCACGTGGGGAGGGCACTGCAGCCCGGGAAGCTGGCCCACCAATGGCCAGTCGCTGAGCACGCTGCTGACTGCCCTCTGGGGCCTGCAGCCCACGGGCTTCCCAGCTCCTCCGCACAGCGCCTCTTCCTGCGGCGGACACCTCCGAGACCCGGCGGGTGCCTGACTCCGGAGAGCGTCCCGCCCGCACGCACGCCTGTGTGGAGTCCACTTGCAGATCACCAGGCGGCTCCTGCGTGCGGTTCTTCTTGTTCAGTCGTGACCGTCACTTCTTGCTGGGAGGAAACGCCTCGCAGCGTCTCCTTGGCCTCACAGCCCTGGTGCTGGGTGGCGAGAAGGGAGGCCATCCAAGCACGAGCAGTTCGACGCCGAGGCCTTCATTCCGGTGAGGACGTGGCTGCCAGGTGACCGGTGGGCAGCGTGTACCTGCAGCTTCTCTCGTCAGGCAGCACCAGCGGGAAGGCTGACTTCACTCCGAATGGCACACGGTTCAAAACCTCCAAACTGCTCATTTCTGAAAGTTTCTCCATGACATTTCCAAACCAGAGTTGATCACAGGTGGCTGCGACCTCAGAGTGAGACTGGATGGGGGCTGTGGCGTTTCCCAGGAGGTGCGGCCTATTTAAACAGCCAGGGTGTTCAGAGTGGCGCTGTCCCTTTTCAGATCCCGGGTCACTGGCTGGCTGCCCCCTACCCTGCGGAGGCTCCACGTGCTGGCGAGCTCGCATGCCACCCTCGTCCAGCTTCCTGCCCACGAGGCCCCGCTCACACCAGCACCTGCTCGGGCTGGGGACCTGGCTCTCCAGCGCTGCCCGCAGCAGTCGTGACTTAGCGAGCACGTCTCTCTGCAGCTTCAGCTGTGCCCGTGGCCAAGGGCGTCCACCCGCCCCCTCCTGAGCTGCTCTTCGCAGGCTGGGGCAGCACCTGCAGAGGCACGTCAGCACTGATCAAGGGTCACTTGGACATCCAAGAGATGTCCAGCAACCTGGACATCTCTGCAAGTCATTTGGTCCCAGAGTGAAATCCCGGGTTGATGATGGACACCCAGGAAGAGAGTCTCCGAACCCTGACACTCAGAACAGCCCCCCAGGAAAGCAACCCAGGGGATCAGGAGTGTCCAGTGCATTTCCTGACCTTCCTCCTTTCTGGGTGACTCAGGGGCCACCTCCAAGCTCCGGCCTAACAGGAGGCTCCGCGTCCCAGTGCTCGGGTGACAGCCAGCCTGAAGTCCATCTTGCCGATGTGGAGCAGCGGTGATGGCCCAGAAGGCTCCCCTCCTGAAGTCCGACCACTGCTCCGTCTCCCCAGGGGACATAAGGCTGTGCATGCCTGCGAGCTCCATGCACACCAGGCGGGCAGCACAGCTGGAGCGGCCCCCACAGGCTGCAGCTGCTGGCTCGGGACCGGGCACTGACCCCCTCACTGTGCGGTCCCTGCACTGGGTGCCCAGGGCCTCTGTGTGGGCGCTCCAACTAGGGGGCGCTTGGGGGGTCAGGAGGGCAGGTGCAGCCCCACACCTGAGTGCTGAGGACCCTGGCTACAGCCAGGAGAGCTGCCCAGGGAGCTGGGGCCGCTGCCCTGCTGGGCCCCCGAGGGAAGCAGCCACCACCTGCCCAGGGCCCGGCACTCTCTGTGGTCCACGCCTGGCGTCCTACGAAGGGACAGTTCCCAGGTCAGCCCCTCATGGAGCACAGCCCCAGGTCTCGGGCTGTGGGCATCCCACGTCGCAGCCAAGGCCCACCTGGCCATGGATGCGGCTGCATTTCTGTGGATTCTTTTCCTTTGAGAAGGACGTCGTCAGCTCTGGAGACCCAGCCAGGCTGTCCTCCCGCCCCTCACTCGCCCCTCCTCCCAGATCCTCTGCAGAAGGCCTGCCCGTCCACATTGCAGGGCATCTGGGGTGGAGATCGAGCAGTCTCTGGGTCTGAGGAGCCACTTGGGGACGGCCACAGGGAGCAGCCACCGTGTCAGCCCCACCCTTCCACACAGGGCCCAGCTGGCCTGGCACAGGTGCCAAGCCCCCTGCGAACGAGGGGTCCACCCTCGAGCACGCCCTGGTCAGACAGTGGGAAGGGCTGGCAGGAGTGGGAGTCACCTCGGGGGCTGAGCCATCTCACCCAGGCCTTCTGGACACTCAGGGGCTTGCCGAGCAGGGAGGGGGCTGAAGGACGGTGCTGGGCTTGGTGTGGAGACTTCTTACTCAGCAGGGGAAGAGGCGGCACGGGCGGGCGCCTGGTGGCCCTCCCCACACAGACCCTGACTGCGCCCTGCACACTGGAATCCCACTTCACAAAGGGGAAACCAGAGAGCGCATTTCCTGAGGTGCCGAGAGCCGGCTGAGTGGCATCTGGTGGGCACTGTAGGCAGGACGCGCACACCGGGGCCGCAGGTGGACAGTCTCTGTGGCTCTCGTGGATGCTGAGGCTCCGTGGGGTGCTGGGGGCTTGGACCCCTTGCCTAGGAGGGGACACGCTGAGCTGCCCCACGTGCTGCATGGGACTGTGGCTTGCAGGCGGCACCAAGGGGTGACAAGGCGTGACTGTCAGCGAGGCAACAGCCACCAGGAGCCCAGGGAGGGCGGCCAGCAGAGGGTAAGGGTGCGTGCTGCTGCTGAGGACGTGGATTTCTAACCCGCCCGCGTCTCCTGCATGTTCTGCAGCGATGCGTGAGCCCAGTGTTGTACCAGGGTTCCCTGCCTCCATGCCACACCGTGCCCAGGAGGTTTCCGGACACGGCTCCCTTCCTTTCCGTTCATTCTGTTTACTGTTTTTAAAAAGTACCTTGTGATCGACCTTGGGAAGGGGGATCCCTGGGCATGCTGCTCGAGGGATGACACGAAGCTGAAGTGCCCTGGGGGCAGGTGGCCTCTCAGTGCTGAGTGCTGCGGAGGCCCTCAACAGAGGCTCACGATGGAGGCCTGTGACCGCATCACCAGCAGCAGCACTGGGAGCTGCCCGGGAGCAGACTGGACCCCACCACTGACGCTGAGCGTCAACTACCCCTCGCCATGTGCAGCTGGCAGCAGAATCGGGTGTGGGATGTGGCTCCCGCGGAGAGCAGGCCCAGTGTGCTCATGGGCCCGCCCAGCCAGCAGGGAGGTGTCTTTGCCCTGGAGGTGGGGACACAGCTTGGAGAGCAGTGGGAGGGTCATGTGGCTCCAGCCCCAGGCCTGGGGCCCCCCGCCTCGAGTTCCTCCAGACCGCTGCCAAGCTGCCCCAGGAGACCCTGGTGGAGCGTCAGGTCTTCCCGCCCGGGAGACCTCCCCCCTGAGCACGCGGATTCCAGGCAGGACGGGAGGAGGCCAGCTGACCCGGCCACGCACCTGTGGACTAGGAGGCCTGGGGAGGAGCAAAGCTCGTCTGAAAGGGCTGTCAGGTCTGCGGGCTGCTGCACCCGGCACAGCCCAAGCACAGCGCGCGCTGCCTGGACAGGCAGGTCGAACGTCGGAATCAGACACCGAGCGTCCCGGGTGCGGCCCGGAGCCCAACCCGCCAACAAGGCGTGCTGCTTCTTAGCTGAGGAAAGACCTGCTTGAGATGGGAGTCACAAGCCACCACCAGGATTCAAACTGCCACCTGGCCGACATGGTCCCCGGGCCTCCTGCTCCTCTGACACACCCGCCACACAGCCAGCTGAGGGGCCCAGGCCGCAGGCTGCTTACCGCCACACCAGTGCGGCCTCCAGGAGGAACCGAGAGGCAGATGCCCCGCAGACATCAGACAAGCCCGCCGGGCTGTGCCAGCGTCCACGGGGGACAGGCAAGCCCCTGCTCCCTGTGCAAAGCCTGAGGAGCAGCAGTGGGACCAACGGAACCAGGAGGACGAACGGGAGACCGCCGTGGGCCTGCGCCCTCTGCTGCACTGGACGGCTCCAGCGAGTCTCCCAGGAGGGACACTCCGGTGCAGGTCCCCTGCTGGGCCCAGCAGAGGGGCCCGAGCAGTGGCAGAGCCAGGGAACCGGGAGCAGAAGCCACGCAGCACAAGACCCAGCCTCCTGACCCGCAGCCCACAGTGCCCTGCAAGTCCCTGCTCTGGACGGCGTCTCTCCCCAGCTGACTGTTCCGAGGTCGGACTCGAGCAAGCCCGGAGGCCTCTGGAAGCCTCTTCGTGTGACTGAGGAAGGCTCAAAACCAAGCGGCGAGGAGCAGGGAATGCACATCCCTCTAGCCGTGAGCGATCCGCACGCCAGGCCCGACGACTTCCAGGGAGGTCTGAGCGGGAGAAGGCGCAGCCTGAACAGCGGGGGCCGAGTCCTCGGCAGGGTGCGGGTCAGGCGACTCCCCAACCATCTTCTTGAAATGAAAAGCAGACAGACTTACTCCAGACCGAGAACCTCCGTCCCTCAGACCACGCACAGGGCCACGAGTGCCCCTTCCCACCCCGGCTGGGAAAGGACTCCAGGGCCTGCTCCGTGCTCGGCGAGTAGGGACCCAGGTGAGGTCGCCCCTCATGAGCTTTGGAACAGCCAAGCAGAGCCGGTCCTCAGGGAGTGGAAGTGGGTCAGGCCGACGGGGCAGGAGTCGGGTAACTGGAGCTTAATTCATTCCTCACTGTGTGACTCTGGCTTCTGGCGTTATCAACTTGGGGAAAGTCCAGGAGTGCACGAAGTCTCCTTGATGAGAGCCTGGATGCTCTCGTCACCCAGCAGGTGTCCCCGCAGTGGTGGGTGGCAGACCCGCTCTGGGTCTTCACCATTTCTTCTGTTCTTCTGCAGGGCTGGGAATGGCACCCACGGTCATGCCGCACTGGCCAGGGCTCCGCCAGCAGCCTCATTGGCCCCGGGGCCATCCTGGAGGACACCATGCAGATGTGAGTGGGGCTCCAAGTGTGGGTGAGCTCGTGACGCCCACTAGCCTGCTACGAACTTAAAGAGAAAGAAAACCATGGCTTTATAGAGACTTCCAGCCCAGCCCTTGGAAAATGTCAGGCATGGCCTGGGCCAGAGGTTCCAATTAGTGAACTTCAACATGAAAGTGGCCCTGTCCTCAGCCCCTGCTCTGAGAAGGGGAGGCCTGCTGCAGGACCGTCTGTCTCCTGCTGGGCACTCTCAGCATGCCAGTACCGGGGGTGTGTGGGGGCCACACAGGCCCACGTGGGAAGGCTGGGAGGAGCCATGCGGTGACGGGTGACCAGCTGTGCGCCAGCCTCCTCGAGCAGCTCAGCAGCTGGAACCTTTGGTGCTTATCACTTTCTTTCTTCCCGTCTCAAATGCCAGGTTATAGGAATGGCTGAAATGCAGAGATCAAAGCTCTAAGGTGGGGCAGATGGTCAAGGGGCTCAGGTCAGGCTCCAGTGGACATGCTGAGTGGGACAGATGCTGCATGGTAGCTGAGAGTGGGGTCCTGCCATCGTGTCACTGGCCTGGCCCCCAGGGCCTGCTTAACACCCCAGTTTGACCCAGCACCTGCCCCAGGTCCCAGGGCCCAGCGCCCACTGGTGAAGGAGCACCTCCTGGGCTGGTCTCCAGCTGCAGGAGAGCCCATAGCCAGCCAGGGTCACAGCCGACTTCGGGGAACAGCCCCGGCAAGAGGCGGCAAACCCTGTGACCCAGGCTGCGAGGGGGTCCCAGGCCAGTGTGTGGGGAGTGGTTGAGTCCATCCTGGATGATGGGCTGGCCAGGGAAAGCGAGGGCCAGGGTCCGTGGGAATGCATTTAGAAACTTCAGAGAGAGACAAGGCCAGGGAGCCAACCACACGGGAGCTGGCTGCCACCTCGTGAAGACGGGACGCTTGCTCAGACGCGCAGAGTCAACGCCAGCCCCTCACCCAAGACCCACAACCTGAAGGCAGCCGGACCTGCTGGTTCCCCAACCTGGAGTCGGGTGCAGGTGGGCACGAACACCTGGCCCAGCCCCGCAGCAACCGCCTGGGGTGGGCACACCACCTCACCCTGTGGGCCACCCAGGTTCCCATGACGACATCTGCTGCCATCAGGAGCAGGCCTCCAGGGGACACAGAAGTTTTAAGGAAGGTTCGTGAACTGGAGTGGACTGGAGGGGCCGCCGCCCGGCTGAATACAGGCAGACAAGAGCGGGAGGCAGCTCGGGAAGGCTGGGTTTCAGCAACGGGCACACCCACCCCGGCAGCACGGAGGCAGCCGGCCTCCCGCGCCTGCGTGTGAGGGTCTCGGTCTCCCCAGAGCACTGCAGGGGTGCGTGCTTGCCGCAGGCCTCCGGGTGCTGGAGGGTGAGTGGCCCTCCTCCCGTCCATCCAGACAGCTGGAGCCGGGGTTCAGCCAGTGCTGTCTCGGGGAGAATCGAAGGTGTGCTAAGCTATTGTTTTCCCTGCACAGCATCTCTGACATCTGAGGGGGGTGTCTGGAACGTTCTAGATGACCCATGGACACTTGTTGATGGAGAAGGGCACAGACACCCACCACCTGGAGTGTGGGCCACCTCTGAACCCAGCCCGCGTGGCGCAGGCTGCTCACCAGTGCCGGCCGCGGACTCTGCCTGACACCACCCCACTCTGGAAAGGTGTGGTGTGGTGTGGTGTGGCCTTGGCAGGCGGCCAGCGGGCTGCTGCTGCTCAGATGGACACCACGCTCCAACCAACTGTTCTAACATGGACTGTTCACTGTCAGCAGCCAGAGGAGCCTGGGAGGGGCAAGGGCACCTTCGTGTCCGCCCAGACAGTTAAAGGGGTCTGGAGGTTCTCAGACCCCTGTGTTTCGGCCTCAGTGCTGTGCGGGCTCACAGGCTTGCCCCAGGACTCGCGAGGATGCCCCAGGCCTGGGCCCAGAGTGCCCAGCTGCTCTTCGTCCTGCCGTCAAATGCAGGCAGATCCGATGGAGTGTCAGAAAATGGCTCCTTCACCCATGAGTGCCGTCCCCAGGCCTCCCTTTCCACGACAACATTTTCTTCAAAATCGTTTTCATAAGAAAGATTCACAATGCCAACATGAGCTGCTAATCCCCTTTCATTTAAAACTCTGCTGACAAATCCTCTGCTTGTCATTCAAATAGTGAATAATGATCAAGATCTGAGGCCTCCATCTCAGGCTTCACCATGGCAGGTTGTGTGGAAGCGTGAAGCAGAAGTCAGCTCCGAGACATCTCAAAACGCCTTTTCCAGGGCTTCCCGGCTGGGCACGATTAATTACATAGTTAATACGGGAGATGCGTTAATGAAGGGAGCATTACTCACCCAGGCCACCTGCCTCTGCCAGGTATCTTGTGAGTCTCTCTTGTAATTTTGCTCCACAGTTAAAACATGGACGCCACGACGATTTTAAATGCCCGTGGGCGGCTCCTTCCATGATGGCAAGTCGAAGGAAAGTTCACTTCAACTTTATGATATTTCTACTGAGTTCTGTCTTTTAAAGTTTTAAAATATCTATCCACAGACCCCTGAACTCCTGAAATAGCTGTTTATCAAAGAAATAACTCCTGAGCTAGCTCACACCCATCAGCAACCCAGCCCTCCCATCACAGGAAACTGGACTTCAGAAGCCATGTGGAAGACGCAGAGGTAAACCTGTCAATCTGAAAAGATTAATGTCTCCTAATTATTTTCTCATCCTTTTAAATAATTAAATCCTCTTGTTCCATCTGGAAAATCAAACTTTGACCATAGCCAGTGCAACAGAAATGCACGCCAGCCTCCGGGAGAAAAGTGACATCGCCTCAGGCTTTGACGGGAACAGAGATCCAAAGAGCATGACCAGGAGAGGACGCTTTCTGGCCACCTGTGTTTCTATTTCCTCCTGTAACTCCCTCAGAAACAGGAAGGGATGTACTTGCAAACATTTGCCTTACAGTGAGCTTTTGTTAACGTAAGTCAATACATACTCTTTATTGAATGAGAAAATAAGAATTTGATTCCAACCTCAAACTTGCCCCTTTGATTGACATACGAAATGCACTTTAAGCTATGATTTATTTAAAAATTCCAATTACCTACAAAATCCATTTTTTTCAACCCAGGATTCCAAACAGTTAATAGGAAAGGCAGGGGGGTGAGAGATTTTTTTTAAAAGCCACTCATGAAGATGCAATTTTAAGACAACAAAGCTCTGGCAAGATCTGCTAACCTGCCAACGAGCTCTAGGAGATGACTCCATGCCACAGGGCGGGGACAGGAGGCCGAGCCAAGTCCACACTGCCTGCGTCCAAGACACCAGCAGCCTCGGCGCCTTTGAGAGCCTCTTCCTGAGTGCCCTGTGGAACGCTTCTGTACACTGAGGCCCAGGGGATGCCCACCCTCCTGCCACAACTTGATGGTCACTATGAAAGGCAAGTGGCCAGTCCAAGCTGCAACCCTCGGGAGACTCTCTCAAAGACCCAGCAGCTGGTGTGACTGACCAGCACAAAAAGACCCAGAAGACACAGCTTCCCTCCAGCGAGGAGGACAGTGGTCATAGGGAGGCCTTGGGAGGAGGGAAGAGGAGGGATGGTTGCCTAGCAACACGGGCAGCTCTCCCGTTCCTGGAGGCAGGTTTTTCTCAGCAGCGGCCTTTCACATGCTGACTCGTGATGTGCTCGAGAGGATTTTCTGATGGAGTTTCTGGGAAGAATCAAGAATCCCAGATGTGCAGGAGGGTCACCCAGGATGGTGACCCAGAAGTGCAGGAGGGTCACCCAGGATTGTGACCCAGACACGACTCTCCTGCAGCAGATGGGAGACCCTGGTCTCCACGACATGCCATCAGGAAGCACCTGCAGGAATCCTACAGCGTTCAGGGAAAGAGGCACCTGGGATCCTTGCCTTCCTGGACTCCACTCTCAGGAGGAGCAACAAGCCCCAGGAGATGGCCCTGGCCTGGCACAGGAGCCGGGTGACAGTTGCAGGTCCACCCACTCCACCAGCCTCACCTGCCCTAGGAATGAGGTGAGGCCACCTCCTCGTCCCTCCCAGGCCCTCTGGACAGTGAAATGGCTGGAATGTGGTTGAGAAAAGAGCCAAGGGCGGGCCATTCCTCACTCAGCTGCTTCCAGACGAGGAGCTTCATGAAGAAGAGCAGAGACGGCCACTGCCTCGGGGTTCTGGCAGCTGACAGTGAGAAGCCAGGATGACCTGCGATGCCCACTCTCCCAGCCTGATGCCAGGCATGCTGCCCTGCCCCAGCCTTGCATCCAAGTGCGAGCTCGAGGTCTGGTGGTGGGCGCAGCCTGGCGTGCTGGGAGTCACACTCCTGCTCTCTGGTTCTGCCCACCCTTCCCACAGATCTTCCTCATTGTGGTGGGCATGTGGCTGGGATTTCCCGACAGCCAGCTGTTGCATCTGGGGTCCCTCTCCTGCCCCCCTGCCTCTGACCAGGCCTTGTCAGTGCCTGCCTGGATCCAGAAGCGTGGGTCTGAGCACCAGGCTGAAGGAGGCTGCCGCCTGGCACTCTCTGGTTACAGACGGCCATGCGTACGACATCTGTCTTTATCACGCAGAGCATGAGGTGGGTTCTTGGAGGCAACTGTCAGTCATGTGCAATTAGAGCCCCGTACCAAGCCTGCACCGTTGTTCCTGTTTGGTGTGCCCGGGTGTCTGCAGTGATAGGCGGAACAAGGCAGCCTCAGGGTTCTCCTCTCAAGGCATCTGGAGAAGCCGGGTCAAGGCAACTGACTTTCACAGAGCTGAGGGAGGTTCTAGGAACCCCACACGCAGGGGACGTGAAAACCTGAGGCAGATCTGGCCTGCTCTCGAGTTATCTTGGGGGCAGGGCAGGGCAAGGTGACTTCCTGTACCTAAAATCAGGTCCTCGAGGGGCTAGAAGGGAAAGCCCTGCTCCTCGGAGGCAGGGATTGGACCTGAGACGCCCCCTGCTGCAGACACATGGATCAGGACGCTCTGATAACTGCACTGTAGGGAAGGTGTGCCCGGCCAGAGGCTCACGGTCTCCACAGGACTCACTGGGGGGAGGTGTTTGGACCATGATCTCACTGAGGATCGAGCTCGAGTTAACAACACAGGCATGATCTGGGGACCTGGAGGTGAGGAGTGGCTGGAAGGATGGTTCCGGATTAAGGATAGTCGCAGTGCCTGGCAAAAGCACTCTCAAAACCTCTTGAGGTTAAGTCCCCTTAGCACAGTGCCCCCAAAATTGAGAGATTAAAACCTCACTGACCATGAATTTAGCCTGAATATAATCAGATGGCCCTCTAGACAATAAGCTACCATGAGCAAATCAAACATGTGAAAGCAGGATTAGACCCAGGGGAACCTAACAAAGTGTCAGAAAAAATAATCAAATGACACATCTAAAATGATTGATGGATTAAGTGGAAAGCAACAACATGAAAAGCCTCGGAAAGCAGGTTTGAAAAAGAACAAAACACAACTGTAATTGAAAAAAATACTCCTTGAAATTATAAAAACAATGGGTGGATTATATAGTAGATTAGACACTGCTGAAGAGAGACATGACACAATGGAAGGCAGACCTGAGGAAAATTCTTTGGAATGCAGGACAGAGAAAAAGAAAATATAAAAAAAATTTTGAGAGACTTGAAAATAAGAATGCCTAACAAATTTCTATTAGAGGAGAGAAATGAAAGAGGGGCAAATTTAAATAGTTAATGATTTATAAGTGTCTAGAATTGACAGAAGGCAGGAGTTTTCTGGTTCTGGGATCATGGTAAATGTGGAGTGAAAAGAAAAGAAAATATGTCCATTCCAAGAGAGGGCACAAGGAAATTCCAAAATGACAAAGGCATAGCAATCAAAAGAATGAACAGATGAGCCACAAGACAAGCCATCAGACAGCAGCCTATCATCTTCTTGGCAACTGTGGAATCAGAGCAAGTGAAGTGAACCTAGGATTTGATGTGTCTGACTTGTCCTCAGTTTTTGTGAAAATCAAAGGCTCTCAGGGACTGGAGAACATTCCCACTAAAACACTGAAGGATGTTCTTCAGGACAGAGGCAAATTTACCCAAAATGAAGAACTGAGAAGTAAAGAGGGAAGGTGAAGGGAGCTGGTCTGGTACAATGAGGGTCAATCTAAACATGCTGACTCTGAACATTAGCGATGAAGGTGATCTACAGTTCCAAAGGCAAGATGGAACTGAATGCCGAGTGACAGGAACGTGAGCATCAGGGGCAGGTGTCTGAGGCCTGTGTCTAAGTTCCTGGGTTGATTTGAAAGGGAGGGGGAGATATTAATTCCAGAGCTTGGTAAATCAAGTAGTTATTAAACTCACCCAGTAATTACTAAAATATAAGTAAGTGCTGAGCAAGTTGAGGGGAGAAGCGGGAATAAGGAAAACCCGTCATTCTGATAGGAGGTCAAAGCCAGGGCCAAAACCAAGCCCCACACACAGAGCACGC
The DNA here is from genome assembly GCA_020662805.1 of Glaucomys volans. NCBI lineage: Eukaryota > Metazoa > Chordata > Mammalia > Rodentia > Sciuridae > Glaucomys > Glaucomys volans. The sequence continues at coordinate 81,129 of JAJEJO010001301.1, forward strand.
CCACGTGTAAAGCTCGGTGAACGCATGTGGGCTTAGCAGGGTGATGGCGGGCAGTTCTGTTCAGGAGAACTAGGGCCAACATCAGTCATGGCCACCTCATCTTCCCTCAAGTAACTTCTGCCCATGCCACGCAGTGCCACTGTGGTGCCCTGCAGTTGGTCGTGGTTGGTCTCCCTGCAGCGCTGAGCTGTGGTTGTGCCCTTGGTGCCATCTACGGACGGGAGAAAGGAGGTCCGTGGAGCTGGTGCCACCCAGACCCTGCTCTGGGAAGCAGGCTCTGGACCATCTCCTGTGGCAGCAGGAAACGAGTGGCCCTGGCCTTCCTCTCGCTGAGTCTCCTACGTGCCCTCCCTTCTAGCAAGTGAGACGGGCACACGAGCTGACTGTTTAGGCTCGAGAAACCTCTGTGTGATCTGTGGAGCTGACACAAACCCAGGCTGGTGTGTGGGGCTGCCTCTGGGCCACGTTGGATTTCTGGTCCTTCCACACAGCTTCACCCATGTGGGTTTCCCTTGGTTCCCACAGAGCAGGGATCGCCCTGCCGTCTCCCGCCTGCCCCAGTGTGGCTGCTGTTCACTAATGAAGACCTTGCACCAAGCACCCACATGGCCCACAAGCCCAGGTCTGGACTCCCAGCCCTCATGAAGGGTGGTCTTCCAGGAAAGAGCACGAACAGGTGTTTGGCCAGGTCCAGTGCTCCCTGGCTACTCGCCCCTCCCAACCTGATGGATGGCAAATTTCTCATGGGCAAGGTAGCACCATCTCCGTCCAGGCACCGTCACCACCGGTGTCTAGGCCATACGAGGTACCAGGTGTGCTCCGAGCCGTCCAAGGGACCCTGTGATTCTGTGAGTCTCCATGGCTGCGTCCTGCAAGTCGGGCAGAACGTCAACCACCTGCCTGCAGAGAGCGGCTGCGGTCAGCTCCCCAGAGCTCCAGCTGCCCCTCTGCAGTGTCAGTCACTGACGGGCAGAGCCCCCGCCTGGTCGGCTTGCCGGGCAGGTCCCCTGGAAGGCTCCTCGGCTCACAGGCCGCCTGGCTGTCACAGGCACCAGCCCCAGACCCTGCTGCAGGGCCAGAGCTCCAGCTTCCCCCGGGGACGATGCACAGGCTGTGAACTACTAGACTGAGCGACGGTGATGTGATTCGATCAGCAGATATCGTCAGACACTTGCTGCTGCGCACTCGACTCCACCCCTCCCCCACCACGACACCGTCCGCCAAGCAAGACGCGGGCGGCACACAGAAATGACGCAGAGTGAAGAGGGCTCGAGGGGAGGGACGGGCCTCGGCCAACAGCACCGCTGCTGCAGACGGAGCGCACCGTGGGCGGCAGTCCCCGTCCTCCGCACCAGCGCCCCCTCTGCAGGGCGAAGGCTGACCCAGCCAGCTCCTCGACGCAGGAGCAGAGAGGCCACCCTCGCCCCGAGGCTCCAGCACCTGTGTCCCGGCCACTGGGCCTGATTAGATTTGGGTCTCTCGACAACAGATAGTCCCACCAGCCCAGTTCCAGGGGCCCAGTGTCCCACCCCTCCTGGGGGCTGTAGAGCAGGCCAGCCATTGGACGGCGTGAGGATGTCCAGAACCAGCGACCTGCCCTCTACTAGCCGGGACTGAGCACGGGGTTCAGCCTGCAGGCGCCTCCACGCCACCGCTGTGTGCGGAGGGCAGGTCTGAACACGCCTGCTGATCCACAGCAGGGAACGAGAAGCGGCTCCCAGGATCAGCACTGGAGAGGGTGGCTGCGGAACAGGGCTGCCCCCCAACAGGGCTGCCGCCCACCTGCCGCCTCCTGGGGGGCGTGCCTCCTGTGCCGCTGGCGTCCACTCCACAGCAACAGCGACCCTGACCTGGACCAGGTCACGGTCACCGCCTGGCTGGGAGGTGCTCCCCTGGCCCACCTCCCTTGAGCACAGTTCCTAAAATCGTGCCCGTGAAGCTCTCGCAGGATGGACACCACCCCTGGACAGGGGTGCTGGGTGCCGTCGCCCGTGCGGCAGAACAGGGCATCAACACGGCACCAAGGGAAGCGTCACCGGGCCCAGCGCTCCCTGTGGAGCTGGGCCTTGCGGCTGGAAGTTCTGTCCCCAGACCCTGAGGTGCCTGCTGCAGGCGGCCGGCCGGCCAGCGCCCTCGCCCACAGTGCACACTGTGCTGCACGCACGCCAGAGGGCCGCCACCCGCTCCCAGGTGGGGGCCAGGCCCCAAGGCCATGGTGGCCACTGAGACCAGGACCAATGCCCCAGGTCACAGGGGCCATGTCAGGACACCTGAGGCTTCAGTTAGGACTCCCATGCCTGGACGCTGCCCACCTACCCCAGTCAGCGAACCCGTCTCTCCTCCCCGGCAGCCTCAGGACACACCATGTGACATCTGCCCAGTTGGGGTGGCACTGAGCCCTTTCATGGAGGGACGTTCCTGGGCCCATCTGGTGCCGTCACCCATGCCCGCGATGCCCGTGAGCACAGTGGGAGTCTCGGAGACGCGAGGTGCTGCTCCCACAGAGAGCACCAGGAAGGGCTGCGGCCTCCCGCAGGTGGGGACGGGCAGGCCCAGAGCCCCGCGAGGGCGTGTCCACCTCCTGAGATGCCTGCAGGGCAGACAGGGCTCACCTCCCGCTGCAGATGCACGGAGACCCCCGCCGGATGGACCCGCAGGGACGGCAGAGGGGCCCGGGCACCTGGGAGGACCCACGGCCGGGATCGGGAGGCGAGGTTCCAGGACAGGCTGGCACCCTGCCACCCTGCGGCCCAGGCTGGGCAGCCGCCCAGGCCGTCCTGGCCCGTGCCCGCCTTGGGCCTGCACAGCGTGAACCAGCAGCCCAGCCACACGCCGGCCTACAGGGTCCTCTGCGGGGAGTCTGGGCGGGCAGCGTGGCCCACGGCCCTGCCTCAGCGAGGCCTGCGCAGCCCTGGCTCTCAGACGCGGGCACAGCCACTGGCGCTGTGCAGCCTGCCATGTGCTTCCCGCGGAGCGCACAGGCACCTCTGTATCCAAGGAACGCCAAGGACGGACCTCCTGCCCTGGGCCTCCTGGGGCACAGCCTGCTGGGAGGGGAGGAGTCGGGACAGATTCTCCGCCTCCTCCCACAGCTGGTCTGGCGGAGACTCCCGTTCTCCAAGTGACACAGGAACGTGTCTCCCAAACAGAAATCGAGGTGTCCTTCCCCAGGAGGGCCCTGCGCTGAGAGCTCAGGAGCCTCTTCGACGCCACTTCCACCGTCCCAGCTGCCCCGCGTTCTGAGCCCCTTGAATGCATCACAGGACTCAACCGTGCCCGGTGGACAGGGGCCGGCTCCCGACGGGCTCCCTCAGCCCCTTGACTGCATCGTGCCAAGGGGCTGGCGCCAGGCCCACATGGGCTCGTTCCCCCAGGTCGCCTCACCAGTGGGCAGCCATGGCCTCTGTGTCTCACAGTACTCAGCCTCTTCCAGGGACACCGCAGCCATGGGCTGGCCTCCACAGAGGCTCCTCCCTCCACGTGAGCCTCCCCAGCCGTTGCCTTCCTTGCAGGGAGGGAGGCCACACTGCTCCCCTTGGAGGGTCCCCGAGGTTTCTGGACTGGAATCTCAGTGTGAGGCTGTAAGGCCAGGCGCAGTGACGAAGGGCCCTGGGCCTGCGTCCTCCCTTCTGGGCTCTCCAGGGAGCCGCCCAAGGTGCCCAGCACCCCAGGGACACACGTGGCTGGTAACAGAGGAGGATGAGCGTTCCCCACTGATGTGGCCGCCTCCTTCTGGAGTTGCGGGTGTCCCTTGCTCCCATATGGAGTTCAAGCGCAGCTGCCCTCTGCGTCCCTTGGGCTGATGGGAAAATGTCACACGCTGCCTGACCGCTGCTGGACATCCTGGGAGCTGCCTGGACTGGGCATGACCTGTCTGATAGCCCCGAGGCCGCACCACGAGGCTCGTAAGGCCAGGCGCAGTGACGAAGTCACTGAGTCAGAGGTCCGGCAAGCAGGGCACGCCCCCTCGGGGCCAGGCTGACCGGCCACCACATGCTCATCTTCCCTGCCGGGTGGAAGGCAACCTTCCTGGACGAGTCGGAGGGTCAGCTCTGCCAGTGCCTTCCAAGGTGCCGGCACACAGACGTCCACAGCGGTGTGGAGGGCAGAGCGTCCACGTCACCGCTGCCCTTGGCTCTGGTCCTCTCAAGGTCCACTCCAGGGACAGTGCCCAACAGGCCTCACCCTGCCCCAGGGAAATGCCTGGGACCAGCCCCTGTGCTTGGACCCCCTGCAAACACAGGTCAAAGGAAAGAAAACGGGACTCCAGAGTGAAGAGAAGA
>JAJEJO010001301.1:85511-120689 GCA_020662805.1 Glaucomys volans
TATTTTATTTAGAGACAGGGTCTCACTGAGTTGCTTAGGGCCTCGCTGAGTTGCTGAGGCTTGCTTTGAACTCTCGATCCTCCTGCCTCAGCCTCCTGAGCTGCTGGGACTGCAGGCGTGGCCGCCATACCCAGCTAGCTGTTTCTCAGAGCATGGAAATGTTTGGTCACTGTGTTCTTTAAACAAGGCACTGACCACTGGGAAGGTCCAGCTCCTGGGAGTTCAAGGTCTGCATGAATGGTGTCAGAGTGCTGGCGGGACCCATGCCTGAGTCCGAGCGCGTGTCCAGCTAGGTGCTGCAGGGCACAGGTCCTGTGGCAAGTCTGTGGCATCCCATGCTGCTGGAGGGGACCTGTTGGTCCTTGCCAGTGTCCAGCTGGTCCACGGGTCTGTTCTTGTGGCTGCGTGCCAGGCCAGCTGCCCACGAAGGGCGCAGTGCTTCCCGCACCACGAGGTCTCTGCAAGCAACGCTCTCGTGGTGTGCTGGGGAGCCCAGATTACCCAGTGTGTCGGTGACCCCTCTGCCATGTTGGTCCCAGAACCAAACCCTCCTGGTCTTGGTTGCTTTCTGAAGGGGACAGAGGCCAAAGTCTTTGAGAAGCCAGATTCAAGTGACTTGCCGGCCATTAGTGAAGAGCAGCTACTCCGTCCACGGGGTGCCTGGGCACACGGCAGGAGTGCAACGTTCGTGAGTGACTGGGAATGGCCAGCCCTGGCCTGGACACATTGGACCATCTGTCCCTGCCCACATCAGCAGGGAGAGCCTCTGGGGCATCCCTCCTGTCAGTGTGGGAGAAGGAAAGGAAACAGGGCAAGGGCAGGCCAAGGTCCCTGGCCAGGATCATCAGGCTGGACTCTGTCCTTCGCTACAACCTGGGAGGCACACTGCTGCCGCCCCGGGCTCCCCACACCCTGTCCCCAGGGCCCAGCAGCCTCTGGCTCCGTCTCTGGGCTCAACCACCAGAGGCCTCTGTGGTCCACTCCGCCCGTCTGAGCTGCTGCTAGAGATCCAGGTGGGCAGTGCTGCCCCAAGTACACCTGTGAGTGTGCAGGGCCCGTCCAAGCCCAGGGGATGAGCTGACCCACTGTGCAGCAGCTGCGTGGTGCGCCAGAGGATGTCCACAGGGTGGACAGGACACGGCTGGCTGGCCTGTTCTCAGCGTCCCCGCCTGAGGGCCAGGAGACGGCCTCAAGCAGAGCTCAGCTGCCAACGCCGCTCTTGATTAACCGACACTAACAAGCCCCGGTGCCAACACAGCCTCTGCGTGGGGTCACTCCCAGGAGGCCAGGATGTGGGGACCAGCGCGTCCCGGTGGAAGGCACTGAGGTCTCCTGCCGTGAGCCTTGCCCCTGGCAGCTTCTGCCGCCTCCAGCTCCACCGGGCTGCACGTCACCCAGGTCCCCGTCTCAGTCACCTCCACTTGTGAGCCACACATGAGGATGTCTACTTGCTCGGGTGGAGCCTGGAGGGCTGGGAACCCCCGGTGAAGGGGCAGCTGCCCCTTATTAATCAGAAAGCTGAAAAGAGTGGTGCGTGCACACAGTAGGCGCTAACAGATGTGTGACTCCTCAGCTGAGTACAGGCCAGCCAACGCGCCACCCTGGGCACAGCGAGGTGTGGACGGCACCGTCCGGGGCAGCAGCTGCCCTGTGGGCCGAGGGGCTCAGGCACAGCCTGCTGGGGCTTCCGGCAAGGCAGGCTCCCAGCCCTGTCCTGGTGGGAGGTCCCGCCCTCCTTGACAGGTCAGCACGGCTCTGCCCACGGAAGATGTGGCCTTACCAGGATCATGTGGCCGGTGGAGATGTCCATGTCGGGCTGGACAGGCTCCTCTGACCAGGACGAGGTGCTGCTCCGTGCAGAAGGGCTGGGCATGGGCCCGTCGCTGAACTGGGACGAGACGCTGCTGACGCGGGATGCCCGTGGGCCCTCGGGGCGGTCTGGGGGCCGCGTGGCCATGCGCTGCCGGCACAGCTCCTGGAAGACAGCGAGGCAGAGTCAGGGCCTTGGCCTCGAGGGCTGCGGCAGGTGCTCGCAGCAAGGCCTCCCTCCTGTTCCCATCCAGAGAGCCTCGGCTGCGCTGCGGAGACTGTGCCTCTGGTCACCAGGACACCCCTGTCCGGGCGTCCCGAGTCAGCACGCCTGACCGCAGGACCGCAGGAGCCACACGGTGCCCCTGCCCACAGGAGCAGGCTGGCCAGAGACTCAGACACGCAGCCCAGCTTTGGGGAAGGGCTGGCACACTGGCTGTGGCCGTCCGGGGTGAGGGGTCTGGGGGGCACGTGGGGGTTTACAGGCACCTCACAGATCCCGCCGTCCTAGTGGGGGTGAAACTCAGCTGGACGTGGCTTTCTCTTCCAAAAACAACTGGCACTCCAACAAAGGCAGTGTGGACTGGGTACCCTGGCAGCGCCACCCCTGGCTGCCCGCAACCTCAGATCTGCCCTGGGGGCTCCGTCCCTGGGGGGACCCTGCAAAGGCCCCACAGGAGTTCCACCCTCTGCCCAGCAAGCAGAGTGCAGGAGGTGATCTCAGTGGCAGGCGGGCTGGACCTGCCCCATGGGACCCACGGTGCTTGAGGGTGGCCAGTGCTGCCTGTCCACTGTTGCCGTGGTTGGGGAGGCTGCCTTGCTCAGGCCCTGCCAGTTGTGGGCGTGGTCAAGACCCGAGGCCCAGTGGTGCCCTCCTGCTTGCCCTGGGCTGCCATCTTCCTCGGCTTTAAAGGGCCTTGGACACCCGCCGGTCCCTGGAGCACACCCCCTGCCCACTGGGCCATCTAGGGCACGGCCTGAGCCCTGGGCGCTCTTCCTCGGCGCACTTGAGAAGGGGCCCCTCTGGGGCTGCATGCCACTCGGAGCCCCTGGTGACGGGCTGGGATCAATCACCATGCGCCTGGAGGAGGCGGAGGGGAGGGTGGACTTGAAGAGATGCTTGCCACACGCAGGGACGGCTGGCAGAGGGAAAGGAGGGTGAGCGAGACTCACCCTGCATCCTTCCCTGTCACCAAGTCCCTGTCAGCTTACAGGTCGCCTCAAACACCGAGTTTGTTTACAAAAGCAAAACAAAACAACAACGGGGCTCTGAGAATCTCAGAACCAAGGAACACAAGCAGAGCAGAGCCCTGCCCTGCAGGGTGGCCCTAGGTGGTGGCCAGCCGGGCACCCTGCTCTCCTCTATGTGCCGGGTGCTGCTGGGTCTGGGGAAGGGGCAGCAGGAAGTGCCGGCAGTGAGATGGCCCAGCCCAGCACTGCAGTCCTCTGGGGCGAGCGGTGCGAGGGCTGCGAGCGCTGGGCCAGGGCAGGTCACCAGGTCACCACAGCAGGCCTGGCTTCCTCCACCCTCCGCTTGGCGCACTGCATGCTGGCCTGGGGCCCTCGCTCAGCCATGTGTGAACTTGAACTTGGGGACACTGATCACAGTCTTTCAACCTGGTGTCTTTTTTTTTCACTTTAAAAGTGGAAACGACCTGCCGTGGTGCAAATCAAGGGCTCCCACGCAGATCAAGGGCTCCCCTGCACCACCACCCAGAGCCGTCAGTGTCCTCGCAATGGAATCAGAGCAGTTCTTCAGGCTGGACAGAAACTCCTGGGCATGGCAAGCTCAGGCTCAGGCCTGTGTGGTTGGCGTGGCCGGTGAGGCCAGCGTGGACAGTGTGGCCGATGCTGCCTGTGTGGCTAATGCCTGGCGCACGCACCCCACCCCTCCTGGTTGGTGGCCGTGGGTGGCAATGTGGAAAGAGGCACCTGGCTGGGAGGCTCCGGGACACCCTGCAGGCTCAGGTTGGAGCTCCTTCCATGGACACTCAGGGCCTTTCTCCTCCAGGCGTGTCTGGCGCCCAGTGGAGCAGGAGCCTGATGTGGGGCCGGAGGCCGTGACTGTCACCTTCAGGGAGCTCGGGAGGAGGCGCCTTCCCTCAGGGGGACGCACCTGCCCGAGGCCTGCTCTTGGGCTAGAGGCCGGCATGCTCCCTCCTGGTCCTCGGCTTTGGGCAGCTGTGGAGGAGTGGCCCTCCCCTGCAGGCTTCATGAGGCCCTGGAGCAGCTGGGTGCTGATTCTAGACTGAGTGGCGAGCCTGAGTCAGGCTTCTGTGCAGAAGGACTTGGACAGCTGATCCCCGAGGAGATGGAGCTGGGAAGTCTGCAGAGGAGGGCGAGCACGGTGGGAGGTGAGGCCCTGGCTGAGGGACTCCTGGGCTCGGGGCCTCCTTAAGCTGCCACTGGTCCCCAGGGACAAAGCGGGAGACGCAGTGGGTGCACTTCCCCAGCTGACAGAGCTCCTGTGCCTCCAGCTGAGGGACAGAAACAGCATGGCGAAGCTGTCACCGGGGCTCCTGGAGGCTGCAGGGAGCCAGCCAGACAGGAGAGGCTGTGCCTCCCCCAGCTGCCCGAGGACCTGGACAAAAGGGAGCACAGCAGACAGCCTCCAGGGGCTGTGGGTCGGCGCTGCTCCCGGCCAACTTCCAGGCCTTCTGTTGGTTGGCAGCACCCACAGCCTGCAGGCCGGGGCTGAGCCAGCCGGTGAGGGCACACCGCCTCAGCCCTGCACTTGGCCTCCTCGAGCACCGGAGGCAGCAGTGCGACCTCATGGCCGTCGTGAGGATGAGCCCAGAGGCCGTGCTTTGCAGCAGGCGGCACACACTCGTCATCTCCACGCCCGTCGGTGCCCAGCACCCATCCGTCCAGCACACCCATGCACGCCCTGTGCTAGGCTCAGATGCCAGGCCGGCCTCCCTTGCTCTCCATCCACTGGACGTGCACAGAGGGGACACTCAAAGGTGCCCTGGAGGATGGCCGTGGCCGAGGGGCCCTTCCTGAGTGGGGTCCGTGTGGGAAGCCTGAGCTGGGCCTGGGGGGTCGTCTTCAGAAGGTACCGTGTGCAGCGTCCAGATGTGGCCTGCGGTGGGAGGGGAGGGACTCCTTGGCCATGGGCACTGCTGCCGATGCTGCCCTTTGAACCCTCCTTCTGGGCCCTGGAGCTCACGAGCTTCTCTGGGGAAAGCACTTTCTGGAGTAGCAACCAGCTTGCCCGCTGGCTGGAGATGGCACTTTCCCAGCGCTGCTCCTCTTGCTCGGAGGCCCAGGGGTCCCAGCCCTGCCCGGGTGGCTCTGCAGAGACCATGTTCCCAGGCCTTGATGTCTCTGTCAGCCCCATGTCCAGTCAGCGCCCTCCCATGGCGGAGCCTTCCTGGGGCCAGCCAGAGACTCGGTGGCCTCCACTGCATTCCAGGGATCCCGGAGCCCCATCAGCCACCTCACACCATGACCAGGCTCAGCGTAGGGTGAGGCGGCCCAGGTAGCAGGCGGCCCCTCTGTGATAAGGCCGGAGTCTCCCTTTCTCTGTCCTCCTAACAGAAGACAGGCACCAGCAGCATCAGCCCCTTGGGGGAGGTGGCCGTGCAAGCATTGTGTGGACATGGGAACTGTGAAGACATGACCAGGACAGCACAGGCCCTGGCCAGGAGGGCCCAGTGCCCCTGGAGTGCCAGGTAGCAAGCCGCCTCTGGGAGGCCCGGGACCCACCAAGGGTCTGTGGTGCCCTTGCTGTGGGGTCTTTTCACGCCACTCCTCAGATCCCAAGGATGTCCCATGTCCCCTGGGAGCAGTGAGGCAGAGGGAGCCAGGAGTTGTCCCTGTGCCGTGCCTGCTGGCCAGGGAACCCGAGGGACCCCGATCATGGTCCATGGATGGCGGAACCCCAGGCCAGCTCGCTGGTCTCCCCACTGCGCTTCATGGCTGGCACGTTGGCGAGGCCAGGGACCACCCTTCACTGGAGTGCAGACATGGCCCTGGGGGCTCCTGGTTCCCCTCCAGGCGTGTGGCTGGGTGCTTCCGTGTCCCCTCCTGGGACGGGAGCCAGCCCGTGGTGGCTGTGCTCCTCACTCCAAAAGCACCACCCGTGCCTCCTGGGGGCATCCTGCCCCCCGAGAGAAAACCCAGGGCACGAGCCACTCACCCGGGCTGGCAGGCTGGGTGGGCTTGGACTTTCGTTCAGGAGGAGGCGGGACGCTGACAGCCGAGCTGCAGCCGCCGGGCACCCTGCTCACGCCCGTGTTCCCCAGCCTTGTTGGGGCCCCGTGGCAGGTGCAGGAACAGCCTGGGCAACGCCAGCGTTCTGGGGTCTTCTCGAGACGTGAGCTGAGACAGAGCTGTGAGCGGGAGGCGTCTCCTCTGAGCGGAAGGTGGTTGATAACGCTGAGCCAGCAACGCAGGGGCCCCGTGGAGACCTGGATACGGCCAGTCACATTCCGGATCTTCCCTCATTTACCATCCTGGCGGCAGTCGCAACGAGATTCCCTGGTTAGGGTCACAACCCTCAACGAGAGCCGCAGGCGTGTCGCTGCCACTGCCTAGGAGGTGCAGACTCGGGGGGTCGCACACCACCCTGCCGTGCTGCCCGCCCACAGGGTCAGGGACTTCCCCTGCATAGCCTTTGCTGTGGATGCAGAGGGGTTTCCAGAATAGTCTTCCCTCAGCTGGACAGGAGGTCCAGCACCTTCCAGCCACCTCACTCTGGAAAAACAAGCAAACAAAACAGGGTCTGATCTGGGCTGTCCAGGGACTGAGAAGAAGGATTCTGGGATGCAACTCTAATTCAGGTGATGGAGCAGGTGGCCTGCTGACTGTGGGTTCGAGAAGACCTCTGTGGCCTCTGTACCACCCATGTGGCTTGGTGACCGCAGGCACCTAGGAGGACGGGAGGGCACGGCAGCTTTCCCAGTCACGGACGCCCACGAGGGGCAAGGACCCACCCACAGGAGTCCCTGCGGACGGCTCCCTGAACCGTGGCTCTCGCGGCACCTGCAGCCAGGCTGGCGCCAGCCTGCCCAGCGCTGCGGAGCGTGACCACACGGTTGTCTTTTCTCGTACCAATCGCTCCTCTTCAACAGGCAAAGGGGGAAGCCAAGGGAGGCGGAGGCTGGAGCCTTCCAGAGTAGAGGGAGTACTCACCCCCCACGGCGCTGCTGCACCTCAGGGTGTGCACCCCGGAAAGGGCACCGGGTCTCCAGGGACTGGCCGCCCAGACAGGTGCCCTAGCTGAAGGCCGTCCGGCCTCTGCCCGGTGGTGAGAAGTCGGAGGACAAGTGGTGCCTGTCACCGCAGCTGCTAATGGGAAGGTGCGTGCTCGGTGACGGAAGGACGCGACCTGCAGGTGGTGTCCGCAGGGAGGTCATGGAGGCCTCTGCTCGCAGGGAGCAAGCCTCCCAGAGACGCTGCGTCCTGGAGTCCTCTGCAGCGAAGGAGCCCCTGCTGGTAGGAAGACAGGCCCAGCAGCCCCAGGCTGCCCCTGCAGCAGCGGGATGAGGCCGTCAGAGCCAGGACACTGGGGCCAGGTGGCCCGGGTCTGAACCACAGCTCGGCCCTTGCAGTGGGTGATACTGGACAAGTGACTCAGTTCTGTGATCTGTCAAATGGGGACAACGGCAGAGCCGCTCTGCCCGGTGCGAAGGATTCCAGGTCACTGCCTGAAGCACAGCCCCCAGTGCTGGGCTGCCTCTCGCTGGTGTCAGCACCCGCTTGCTGCTTCCCCGTGGGCAGCACACGGGCAGGGCTGAAGGTGTGCTGATATCTGGGGGTCCTCATTCCAGGACCCACCAGGGCTGTGTCACACCCCATGTGACTTCTGACTGCTCCTCCCACCAAGAAGGCCCCTCCCCATTCCCAGGTGCAGCCAGAGCAGCTGGGATTTCAGAAGGAAGAGAGCACGTTCCCCAACTCCTCACAGCAGCGCTCCTCTGCCAGGCACCGGGAGGCTTGTGCCACACCACCAAGACGCCATTGGGCCACACAGTGCCAAGGGACTGGTTCACAGAGGTCTGCACCCGGCCCAGGCTGTCCTTCGTGAGCACACGCAGGACGGATCCAGCTCGGTGCAGCGCTGCCTGCAGCCCCACGGCCAGCTGGGAAGTGGAGGGCACACACCCAGGCTGCCACCCGCCCGCGGCTGCCACCCGCAGACAGAACCCGCATCCTGCGGGGATGGGGCTCCAGAGCAGCACCCCACGGTGCCTACACTCACACCAGCAAGGACTGGCATAGGCCCGGGACCCTGCAGGTCTCCAGTGTAAATCCTCAGAGTGCAAGGACACGGATTCAGCAGCGAGAGATGCGGACACACGTTCTGACACCTTCGTCACCGCTCTCTATACAGCCACTCGCATCTGTTGCAGCTGAGCCGAGGCCCTAGGAGGGTTCTGCAGTCCTCCAAGTGCTTTATACTTCTTTATGCCACAATTTACAAAATAAGTTGAATAGGATTCTGGGGGCAGAAATTCATCCACACACACAATAATGCAAATGTCTCATTTCTCAACTCTGCATCTGACGGGGGAAAATTACAGAGAGCGGGATCACTCCCAGAGAAAAGACCTGTCATTCTCGAATTCCGCCAAAGACCAAGACTACAAAGGCTCAAGGAGAGCTCTCTGCACCTTTCCAGGAATGGCCGGACAAAGCAGCACGCTGCCTGAGCGTGCACACAAAGGGTGCCGGGATTTTGGGTTGTTTGTGCAGCGTAATTAGTAGTAACAGGACAAGACTGAGGAGCAAGCTCTCAAAGCCGTGGAGGGAAGAGCGTTCATTAGGGTGTGCTGGGAGGACGGAGGCCGATTGCTTCCCCACTGGGCACAACACCAGGAGAATGTGCTGAGGGAGCCAGCCCTGGGGAGGGACCGACCTCCAGAGCCAGCGGCCGGCACAAGCCGCCCACAGCCGCCAGCCCCACCAGCTCGGGGGCTGCAGAGCACGTGAGCACAGGGAAGCCTTATCGTAGGAAGTCAGAGCTCACGAATAAATACAGCCAGGAGAACCCTGAAATGGCAGGCACTGAATTATTCATGGTGGCTTTGGATCTTGGGTGGAATCACAGTGGCTTTTATTTTATTTTGCTTATTTGTATTTTCTAAATTGAACATGTACTACTTTGTAATAAGAAAAACCAATACAAGGCATGCTTAAAACAAAATTCTACATTCGGTGCGATTAAAGTCAAGTGATCCATTTGGAAAGTACATGTGGGGAGGTGGGGAGAGTCCCCGGAGCAGCATGGACCTGGAGGCTGCAGCCCGGGCAGCTCTCCTGTCCAGCACAGGCCTTGTGGAGCGGCCTCCGTGTCCTCAGCCACCAAACTGACAGCGAAGGGGCTGCCTATGCCCCTGGCTGCCTTCCAGGGCTGCTGCATGACCCTGTCCCCCTGAGAGCAGCCCGGCTGGAAGGTCCTGGAAAGGAAGCAAGGGCATGCTCTGCCCTGCCACCCGGGGAGCACCAAGGAGACGTGGGGAGCAAGGCGTGCCAGGACAGCCAGGGAGCCCCACGGGGAGGCAGAGCCACAGCAGGCCTGTCAGGCAGCCTGGTCCTGCATTGACAGCTGACCTGGCTCCCTCCTCACAGGCCCAGAGACCTGCAGGGCCAGAGCAGCACAGCCCTGGAGCCAGGTCAGGCCAGCCCCTCCCCAAGGCTGCACTGCACACCTGGGATCTGCAGGCGGAGTGGCCGACTCCCATCTGTGCACTGGGCTCACAGAGCCGCTCTGGGGAGGACGCTGCTCACCAGCTTGCAGGTGTTTCCTCAAGATGAGACCTAGAAGCATGGACTCACTTTAACCCTGAGAGTGGAGGGTGACTTCACGCTGCTCTAACCTGGGTACCCCTGCCCCTCCCTGGCCCCACCCTGCCCTGCTCTGCTCTCGTGCTCACTCAGCACCTCCTGCCTCCCAAACGGCAGCACAGTTGTTCTGGCCGCGCTCGGTCCTCTTCAGTGACTCCCGGGCCCCGGGGCTTCAGGGAGCATGGCTCTGACATGCCCCCAGCAGCCGCCACGCTCTGGGACCTGGGTGTGATCTGGTCAAGTGCATGCCACCAGGGAACTGGAACTGGGTCCTGTACAAGGGCTCCTTGGGGCCGACTTCCCTTCTCCTGACCCCGGGGGGTGGGGGTAGCTGGAAGGGGCTCCATCCTGCCTGGTCCTGGGCAGTTAGCACAAGGCCTGGAGGCGAGAACTCGAAAGCAAATTGTTTACATGCTCAACTGCAGCGGGAAGTTGCTGATGTACCTAAACGGAAGCCACGGTGTCCCTTTCGCTCAGAAACTGTCTGTCTTCAAAGACTTCATTTGCTGGTCTCCTATTGACGATCAGATTGAAGTCAGAAGAGTGTAAAACAGAAACACAGGAGGGAAACACGATTTTAAGAAGCACCCTCACATGAGCCGCATTTAACGAGGGTTTCTGCAATGATCTTGAATGCTCGGATGAAGGCAGAAACCTTGGACGTAGGGAAGGGCATTTCTGAGGGACACCTGAGGGACAGTCCCAGCTATTCCTGGAGACCGGGGCAACTCAACGAAACCCCTCTAGCCAGGCTGTCACCTGCAAGACAGACCCCAGGACCTCCACTTCAGCAGACGGCCAGGGTGCTCCCCAAAAGCCAGGGCCACCTGCCAAGGCACAGGTCCTCGCCTCTGCAGCCAGTGGAGCTGGTCGTGTGGCCCATGGCATGACTGCCACATTCCATCTAACAGCCACTCAGTAAGAAACAAACATGCCACGCGGGCGGCCGTTCTCCATACACCTCCTGCCACCTTCCTACACGCTTTCTGCTCAAGAGGCCACGGATGGTCATCTGCTGTCACTGCCACAGTCCCCGACCGCATCTACAGCATGCCACTCCGCCAGCCGCTTCCTGCATGCAGGGCACTGCTGGGGACGGTGTTTGGGAGCTCTAGGTGGCTCCCCCAGGCCAGCTCTCACACGTCAGTGTCAGTTCCACCTGCCGGTGGACCTTATCCAGCACCCGAGGTCCTGCCAGGTGCTGCCCCTCGGGCAGGTGGGCACAGGGCAAGTGCCAGGATCAGTTGGCGGCTCACCCAGTCGGCTCAGCCCCGCACCAACGGGAAAAGGTTCTGAACAGGAAGAGCAGCTCCGCTGCCCAGTCCCCTGGGCTGGGCTGGGGTCCCACACTCCAGGCTTGACAGATGGGGCTGGTCTGGGAGAGGAGGGGTGGGCTTTCTAAGTGCGGGAGCGGGAACAAAGGCTCAGGAGGCAGAGCGGCACCGGGGCATTTCAGGCTGGAAGGAGCCGGCCCAGGACACAAAAGGCATTCACGTCCTCTCATTCCGCACTGCTTAATTAAGCCAAAGGGCAGGCCCTGGGGCTGGGGCAGCTGCTTCTACGTTTTCAGAAACTGCACATCATTTGGGGCCCCAATTACCCCATGTAACGCTGACGGAGTGGAGCCCTACTGTGCAAGGCCCGAGTGTGCCCTGGGGGCCTGGGGTCCGGGACTGCGGGCAGGTCCCTTTTAATCCCGGGGCACAGGGCTCTGGGCTCAAGGCCCACCAGTTATACACATCTGTCCTCTGCACCCCTCAGGAGGACATCCAGCAGGCAGGACTGCGTCTCCAGAGTGAGGGTTCCCGCGGTGAGCCGGGGGGGTGCTCCTCAGCTCAGCAGCACAGCCCAGGCCTGCGGCCGCCTCGCTGGGATCCACAGGACCCACACTACGGTGAGCCTGAGAACACGGCCTGGGAGCAGCCCTCGAGGCGGAGGAGGCGACGCCCCACAGCAACCAGTGGCTTTTTACGGTCCCTGAACCTGGGAGAGGAAAGCAAGCCATGGGGGTGGGTGGAAATAATCCTGAAGCCCGTAAGCCAGGTACAACTTCCACTTCAATTATGTTGTTTTAAAAACAAGTCTGCCTTTTATTTCTTCCACTTAAAAACACCTTTAAAGAACATATTTTGTGGTGTTGGGGCTCACCCAGGCCCACGCATGCTCGCCAAGTGTTCCACTGGGCTGCACCCCCAGCTCCCAAAGCATCTTGATGTCTGCCTAGGTGTTTCAGAAGCCAACAAAGGGGTGATTTTAGGGGTGTTCCTTTATGTAAATTTATTCTTCTGCTTCACTGTCTTTGCAACAAATGGGGAAATGCTGTGTGTTTAATTGCAGAACAAACCCCACTTCCTCCTTCAATCAGAGGGTCCAATTCTAGTTCTGCGTTGGTGTGACGACATCCTGCGTGCTACTTACGAACCTCCCACCTGATTGCTACCAAATGTCACAAAGTCGATCAAGGTTAGATCTGTTTCAAACCTGTGTTCCTCATCGCCATGTTACCACCCGTGCCTCTGAGCGCTCACGCAACGCTGACCATCAGGCAATTCTGCACACAGACACTCACTGGACACTTGATTTTGCTGGCTGCATTATTGTATGTTTAAAAATCCTGAAGACTGCCCGTTAGCCCTGCCTTTCTAGTCAGAGCTCCTCTGCAGGAGTCCCGGGCAGGTGCCCAGGGGAGCATCTGCCACTTCCACTCCCGGCCCTACGTCTTCCCGAGGCCAGAGCCTCAATGGAGACTTACCCCTGGAACACCGTGCTTAGAACAGTGGGCAGTGGAGCGAGTGGACTGTCAGGAGCTGCTGCTGGCTCCTTAGACAGTGTCTAAGGCCAGTCCTTAGACACTGGCGGGCACCGTGGTGCCCACAGACTGCCTGCCAGGCACCCAGGAAGGACAGTAGCCTGCTCTTGCTCCACGGCCGGCCTGCCCTGCCTAGAACTCTTCCTCTCCTCTTGACAGAATCCTCAGCCTGGGAAGACTTTTCCTGGCTGCCTGATGTCTCCGGCCTCTGCCTGCTCGAGGCCCCTGTTGGCCATCCTGGGTCACCAAGCACCACCACAGCGTCCCCTGGCTCTACTGCCAAATGCAAGCTGATCCTGCTCTGGAAAGCCAGGAGCAACGTGGCCCTGTTGGTTAAATAGTGTGACTGCTCTCCTCCCAAGCTCTGCAGTTCTGAGGACCCCAGCTGCCCGGGCTCCCCAGGCCTCCACCCCTCAGGGGTGACGCACGTGTGCGCAGGGTCCTGGGGCAGAACCCAGCACGGTGCAGCTGCCAGCTGGGTTGGGAAGAGCTGAGGGGTGATGACGATCTACCCTAAGAGGCCTCTAGTCGGGGACAGGAGTGAGGTGGCCATGGTCACAGCACCTTCAGCACTCGGCCCTCCCCTGCTGGAGCTGCTGAGTGGTCTCCCCTCTGGGTCTTTGCCAGCTTCTCCTGGACATCTGGCAGTGCCCTCTCCTGCCTGCCTCCT
This sequence comes from Glaucomys volans, assembly GCA_020662805.1. Lineage (NCBI taxonomy): Eukaryota > Metazoa > Chordata > Mammalia > Rodentia > Sciuridae > Glaucomys > Glaucomys volans. Next base: position 98,591 of record JAJEJO010001301.1, read on the forward strand.
GGTGTGGCTGTGCCAGGGCTTCTCCAGAGCTGCCCCTTGGCAGGTCCCCGCCTGCTGCCAGGGCCCATCCCTTCACGTGCAGGCTGCCCCCTCCTCTCCTGCAGGTGGAGAGCAGGCCTGGCTGTTGCCAGAGGACCCCAGCAGCACCTCCTGTCTCGCCCTGGGCTGCAGGGGAGAAGCGAGCTTCCCTGCAGGGGGCCCAGCACCGTAGCCTGCGGAGCCGGCAGCTGCTCCCCACGCCCCTGTGGGTTTCCTGCCATAGCTGCATGCGCGAGGGTCACCGGAGGAGACTCAGGCCCTCGGTGCTGCACCCCACACTGAAGCGCGTCACTGGGGGGAGTCTCCTGGCCCTGGGGAAGGCCCAGCAGGGAGGCCCAGCAGAGACAACCTGGGAGCCAGAGCCATCCTCAGGGCCAGGGTGCTCCCAGGGGACCCAGGCCCCCTCCAGGACCTTCCCCACCTGCCCGGCATCTGAACCCGCTTCTCTCTTCAATCACTCCTCCCCAGCCCTGGACCACTGCAGAGCAGCCAGCCCCCAGGACCCCAGCCGGCGGGAGTCTCCCTGCACTCTCCTCCAGAGCCCTCTCCCTGGCACCACCTTGGCATTGGGGGATCTGACACTGGCCTCCAGGAGGCCGCCTCCCTCAAGACACAGATCCTAGGGGGATGCACTCGCCTGGGCCTTCTCTGACCCCCTGAAGAAAACGCCTGTGTTCTGAAGAAGAGTCTAGGGGTGGGCAGCCTGGGTGGAGGGTGAGTCTGTGGGGTGGGCAGCCTGGGTGGGGATTAGCCTGAGGGACAGGTCAGCTAGGGGGCAGGTCAGCCTAGGAGGCAGGGCAGCCTGGGGGACAGGTCAGCCTGGGGGAATAGGTCAGCATGGGGGGGGGGGGGGGGGGGGGGGGGGGGGCAGGTCAGCCTGGGGGACAAGTCAGCCTAGGAGACAGGTCAGCCTAGAGGACAGGTCAGCCTGGGGGACAAATCAGCCTAGGAGACAGGTCAGCCTGGGGGACAGGTCAGTCAGGGTGAAGGGTTGGCCTAGGGGACAGGTCAGCCTGGGGGACAGGTCAGCCTAGGGGGACAGGTCAGCCTGGTGGACAGGTCAGCCAGGGTAGAGGGTTGGCCTAGGGAGCAGGTCAGCCTGGGGGGCAGGTCAGCCTGGGGGACAGGTCAGTCAGGGTGGAGGGTTGGCCTAGGGGGCAGGTCAGCCTGGGGGACAGGTCAGCCAGGGGGACAGGTCAGCCAGGGTGGAGGGTCAGCCTGGGGTGTCTCCCCTGCTCTCCTGGTGCACACTTCTTTTGAGGATAGAAGACCCTGTGTCTCAGGAGGAGGCCTCCCTTTGCCAGGGCCTGGGGAGAGGAGCCCCTCCAGCGGAGCAGGCAGGAAACATCCCCAGAAGGGAGGCAGTGGGAGCCCAGCAGGGTCCTCCCACTGCATCGACCGCAGGGTCCCTGGACTGAGCTGCTGTTCCTCCTGTTGACCCCAGGACGCCCTGCACCACGGGCTGCTCAGTGCCTGGCTGACGCTCCTGCCCACGGCCCTCCTTCCATCCGTGGACCCTCTGTCCGTCTGCACCCAGCCCCGCTGCCAGGCCAGCACCCCACCTCTCGCAGCCTCAGCCTGGGCGCCTTGCTTCTGCTGCGTGTGCAGCCTCCTCATCTCCAAGAAGTCATACACAGAGAGGAGACGGGGTCCCCAGGTCCCCATTTCCCACAAGGCCTCACATCAAAGGTGGAATCGGTGTGAGGGTGCCACGATGTCCTGCCACCTGGGACGCAGCTCAGATCAGCTCCTGAGGCCACAGCCTACTCTGCCCCCTCGTGAAGCAGGTGGCCACGAGGAGAGGTGTGGTGATCTCGTGGGTTTGCAGCTGGCTGGCTGAGGGCAGTGGGCAGCTGAAGGGCAGAACCGCTGAGGGCCTGCGGCCACTGGCCACTCCATAAGAGGGCGGCATTCTCTGGTTTCCGGCAGCAGGGAATACTACGCGGAGCCTTTCCCCAGATGCCCCTTCACCACCAGGCTTGGTGCTGACCTCACGCCTCTTCCTACGCGTGCCGGGGCCTCCCACGCCCGGGCCTCCCACGCCCGGGCCATCAGAGAGCAAAAGGAGGTGGCTGGGGATGTGGCCTCCCAAGAGGAGAGGCTCAGTTCATCCCTCCCAGCTTGTGCCCGAGGGGGCATCCCAGGAACCATGATCAGAAACACCCAGGTCTGCTAACGAACCACGAAAATAAAGTCAACACCGCGAGTGTCACAGAACAGAGGCCACCGCTCGGGTCTGAGGTGGTGAGAGTTGGGCCTTCCAGCCTCTCATCACCAAACCCTCACTGAGCGGTCGGACCTCACTGCTCGGGTGTGATCTGGAGCGGCCTGTGGAACCTGGCGGGCGACCTGCTTTCCCGTATGCGTGGCTATTTCTTAACAGTGGATCCAGACCTCAGTGCTCTCCGAGGAGCCATCTCCAATGGAGGAACAGGAGCTGTCCTGAGTGACTGGCTGCAGAACAGCCACACGAGTGGACAGCAGACCCGTCCCGTACCTCCAGGACACTTCTCTGGAAGATCCACCTGAACTTGGAAAAAAACACTGATCATCTGAACCTGAACATGCAGGTTCTTTGGATGTTGGGGATAAAATTGCTCCTTGACCCTCAGCAGGGCAGAGGCTGGCGAGTTTCCCTTGCCCGGTCACACTGCTGCCTCAGGAGGCGTGGAATAGGGCACCAGCTAAGCCACCACTCGGCATGTGCTTAATTTGCAGCATGGCCCAGGAATACCTCAGGGCAGTGTGGGCCCGGGAAGAGCAGGAGGAGCACCCCTCCAGGACCTGGGCCCACCTGAGGCGGCGGCACACACCCCCCTGCAAGCCACCAGTGTTTGGAAAGGGGAACAACTCTGCCTGTGGACCATTGCTCGCTTTGCAAAGCTGAAATTAGAAAAATTCCAATTCTCAGTCCTGACTGTTAAAAGAAAATGTTCTTCAGTGAAGTGCTCGGGCATCCTCCTAGTTTCAAAGCAGGATAGATTTTGCTTCTTGGATATTTGCAATTATTTTTATGTATAGACATAATTTTGAGCTGAGAGTGTGTAAATGTACAGCCAGGACAACTCTTCGAAGACACACAGCTGACTGGAAGGGAAAAGGCTTCTGAGGACCTTGTGGTGGGGTCCAGGGAACCATGGGAAAACTCACTTTCTTGACTTCATTGGGAACCTCCTATCCTTTCACCATCTCTGGGACCAGTGATCCCACCAACTGGGAGAGACTGAACTCACCTAGAAAAGGAGGGTCTGAACCCACAAGAGCACGTGCCACCTGAGTCCTGTCCTCCCATTGCAGAGGTGAGGAGCTGGGTGCATCTGGACCGGGGATGGGCCACTCGGGTCCAGAGCCACAGCAGTGCGCACACTGCCGTCACATCGTGATCACTCGCTAATGGAGCCGCGACCACCAAGATGTGCACTTGGCAGTTCTGTTTACAGGCAGTCCCTGCAGCCCAGGGCAGGCTCTCCTCTGGGTTTGGTTCCAAAGGCTTCCAAACACACAAGGAAACCTGCTGGGTATTGTGAAATAAACCATCAAAAGAGAACTTGCTGAAAATTCCGCGGGAGTCTCTGCCCTGGTGTCGGGGAGGGAGAGTGGGCAGGCAGAATACTGAACTTGCTGCTCAGAGATGATCAAAGCCTCAAAGAGACGGATGCAACATTCAAAGGGACTCAGAGGGAACAGGAGAGGATGTCTGCTAATCACCTAACGACTTATTTTGGGCACAGGTTTTACCCAATCACCTTCCATAGAAATAGGACGCCTGAGGAGGAGATGCCGAGTGCTGTCCCCACACTGGTTCCCGTGCCACAGCACCCCAGCCCAGCTGTGCACAGACACACACGCCGCTCGCCAATTGGAAAAAGGAACGGAAATAATGAAATTTGCTTTTTAGATAATGAAGTATAAGTTTAATCCAAATGCATTATGTTTTACATATTTAGAAGAAAAAAAACAGTTGCTGAAACACTGGAGGAAGTTTGGTGGAAGTATCCCAGTGAAAAATGTCCTTTAAAATATATCTCAGTTATTCTGAAGTCAAAATGCCAATTTTTAAAAGTGTGAGCAAATTAAACTTTGCTGGATTATCTGATAGGATCAGCATCTTGGAAAAAGTGTCAAAAGTGAGAATCTGCCAAAGGGGGGAGAAGATCGGATTTTCCAACAAAACCACCACCCAGCCCGCACACACCTAAGCCGAGAGCTCTCTCAAGTCCTGACTCCGGGCAGGGGTCCCCCTCTGGAGGAGGAGGTCGAGTGCTCAGATGTTTGCCTTAGAATCCAAGGGCTCAAACCATGACCTGCTCTGAACCACGCTGAGAGCCAGCCGACGTTTCAGGGACGTCAGGTTCCACAGCCACCAGAGCCTGGCCACTACCCTTGCACATGGGGTAGACCACCCATGCCGTGGTCTGGGGGCTTGATGTGAATGCTTTCCCAGGTCACCCAGGTTCTTGGGGGAGCTGTCAGTGACACTGGACTCTCCTGCTGGGCTCCAGAGGAAGGAACAGCACAGCCAGAGGTCCCCATGCCGCCCAGGACACCACCCCCCTCCACAGCCTCTGCTCTGTGTCCTCTTGACCCCAGAGTGCCTGGCTTGCAGTGACCCACTTTGCTCCTTGCCAGGGAGTTCCCCTCTGGCCCAGCTCACAGAATCTCCTCTTCTGGAAACCTTAGGAGAGTGGCATCCTGCTGCCACAGCCCCTGTAGCTGGTCAGGGGTCACCAGGTCCGCCTGAAGTCTCACGTTTACTTCAGAACCAGCAAACACAGAAATTCGATGGTTTTAAAGTAAATACGCCACGGCAACAGGCTCCTTCCCTGAAGGTCACTGTTTTATGCTTGTGATATTTAAAAAACACTTTTCAGAAGATTGTTAACATTGAGGAGTATCTCAATGGCAGGGATGGCCACCCCAGAGAGACGAGGACACATTAGTGAATGAACACTACCCATCTGCCCATGTGGCTACTCTGCTGTGACCATGTCGTCTGAGTCCTCAGTAGGTACCGGGTGCAGCATGAAGCTGAGCCATGTGATCCCGTCCTCTGGAAAGGACCCGGCCACTGATGGTCCAGCACCCTTGGGCTCCCAGGAACCCACCCGCCACTGGGAGCAGACCCTTTGACCGAGGTAGCTCTCTGACAAGTACCTGGCCCTGTTTCAGAACCAGGCCCAACAGAAAATCTTCATAATCATTTCATTTCCAAATTTTCCTAGATCATATTTTCAAAGGGATGTTTTTTTCCCTGTCCTTTCTCCTTTTTATTAATCTGGATTGAAGAAAAGCACACATTTAATTTATTGTCTGGATTACAGATTCTTATTAAACAAACCAGAGCTCATTATAAAATCAATATCAACTTAACCACCATGCCCCCAGGAGGGACACAAAAAGGTCACTCTAAGAAATTCAAACAATTTTCCTGCTGGAAGGGCATGATTTTAATTACAGATACTATTAATTAGAGCTGTCATTGGGAAGATTTTTTTTCTGTTAATTACCACAAACTCCTTCCTAAGTATGCATTTTCAACCTGCATTTTTGTAAAAATGAGTCATTTCCGCATGCAAGTCCAACCTTTCCATTCTATCAATATTTTATATTTGAATTTCAAAGTATATCAAAGGGTGCCATGCTTTCTAGAAATTCTCGCCCGTGTGATCTCCCGTCTCATGCGTGGTGCAGGACTGGTGTGATGATTTATTCATGTTCTGACAGACGTGGCCCTGAGGACCTGGCCCCCACATCCAGGGTCCTGCTCAATAGAATTTCTGGGTAAATTCTTACTAGTTTATGTGACATTTTTTCCAGGCTGCTTCTTCAAACATGAGTCTTCTCTTGCTTTGAAGCGGAGCTACACTCTGAGCCTGAAATGCCATCCTCAACACTTTTGAAGTTGCCATTTCTCTATAAGAAAAAGATGGTCCTGACCAGACCTGTGACCCCTCCAGAAGCCAGAGGCATTCAGTGATGAGACTGAGGGTTCTGAAATGGGAGGAAGAGCTGCCTCCTGGCCTCCTAAGCATGGAGGCTCTGTGAACTCACCCCAGCTCCCTACCTGGGGCAGGGACAAGCCAGCTCAGACCAGCTTGTGGGCACACTGCTGGGCAGGCCGGCATTTCCTGGGAAGAGCCTGAGAGCCCACCTGGGCAACTCGGATGGCAACAATAACACACGCCTTACATCACAAGAGGCACAAGTTATGGACAAGATGGTGCATGTCACGGTCATGTGACAGCAGAAGGCAAGAGGTCTAGTCCAATGGGAGAGAGGCTCGTGGAGAAGGTTGACTGAACTTTGAAAAACAGGGAGCAACTGAATTAGTTCATCTTCCCAAAAGTGAATGTATACTTGGATTCAAATGATATTTTTATAGTAAAGAAATCAAATTCCCTGGTTTGTATATATTCTGGGCTTGTACCATTAAAACTGAAGTCATATTTTCATTATAGAATGTTATCAAACTGAAATGCATGCCATGTAACTCCCCAAATTCTCAGATTCTGCTTCTGCCAGGGGGTCTGCCCCACCCTCCCACTGCTGGTTGGCTCCAGGTGTGTCTGCTCCCAGCTCAGGGCTGCCCCGCTGCCGCACGGAGACACAGGCTAACCCATTTGTCAGCATTAGAGTTCACTTTATCTGAATAATAGCAGAGGGTGGCATCGGATCAGGTCAAAGATCTTTTCATATAAGACCCAGGGAAGTCGATGATTTAAGAGCCATCTTCAAACATTCACACAACCAATTCATCTTGCAATTCTGGCATGTTTCATTAATAGTGGCCAAACTAAGAAAGATAACAGATAATACATAATTCATGTATTGTACTTTTTCCACATTTCTAATTAGCAACCCGCTTTCACTGCTAACATGAGAGCTCCAAGAACAGTGCAAGATTAATATAAAACCATAAAACTGTGGCTGAAGGTATTTACATGAATGCTAATGAGAAGCTTCAGACTGTCCCTCACGACAGAATCCAAACTCTGAACAAGTGAGCAAGAGCTGGGGGCGGGGGAGGCACCAGACACGAGCCAAAAAGTCCGTCTGTTCAGTTGATAAATTCAACAGAGCACTTTAGAAGGAGTCTCTTTTTACCTGGTAGGCGGTGGTGGCATCTGCACCTGGGTCACTCCCCAGTCCCCACAGCTTCTCCTTCAGCTTGTAGTGGGAGCTGTGGCGGAGGCAGTAGACCAGGCCGGAAGCCAGGAGAACCCCCACGATGCAGGCCAGGGAGAGGAAGGTGAGCAGGATGAACTTGGTGGAGTCTTCCTGCTCTCCCTGATGAGGCGGCAGGGTGAGGCTGCTTCTCTGCAGAACAAGGAGAGAGGCTGTGTCAGTACCAGGCAGGACCTCCAGCAGACATCTGCCTGCCACTGCAAGGGACCAAGCACTGGCGCTACCATGACAAGAGGGACGTGCAGGGCACCTGGGGCAGCTGACACATGTGCCACCCTGCAGTGCGCTCCAGAGGGGCGGGAGCAAAGTCCTGTTCTCCCTTAGAGGTGGCGGCTCACTACATGTGAAGTGCCTGGCAGCTCCCTCCACAGCCAGAGGGATTCTTGCAGAGCATGCGCATCAAGTGCAGGGAGAACCCAGACAGGACCCCCCTGTGCTTCGGCTGTCCTCCCCGCCTTCCCCAAGGAGGCTCTGCCATCTGGGATGTGGCCCACTCGCTTTGGATGGCAGTCACTGGTCCCCTCCACCAACCTGGGTCACTATCACTGGCATCTGCGGACCCCAGCTGAGGCCTTAAGTGTTGATGGGAATGGGTGGTCTGTGTGTCAGCCATGAGAAAGTTAAGGTCTCTGGCCCTCCAGAGTCTCCTGGCCGCATGGAGGGGGTGCAAAATATGAGAAAATTCTTTTGTTCATGTCACTGGTCTCCATGGGCAAATAGCCGCACGGTGCCCCTCATTAGCTTCATTAGAAGGTGTATTAGCAACAATTAAAAACACCACAGGAAAATGGAAGGGCCGCGGGCAAATCGCCCACGACTCCCGGCCAACAACCCCCCACAATTACTGGGAAATGAATGGGAAAGCACGCCCCTGCCTCGGTCCTGGTTGCTACAAGATGAGAACAATTAGCAAACTCCTTTCCACCACCTAATTTCGCGTGGTAACAAAATGGATTTTTCCCCATGAATGCCTGGCCGGCCTATTCATTATCTCTCTTCTATTAGTAATTTTCTGCTCCGCATTCAGCCTCCCAACTCTTCATTTCCTCCTGTCTCCGAGTGTACACAGTGCCTCTTATGTCAGGCCGGGCCCATTTTTATCTTGTAATCATAAAGGCCACCAAAGCAATTATCGCCGGTCTTGACTGGAAAAGCTGGTCATTAATTAGCCTCCTTTTGCCTTCGGTGCGCGGATTAGCGGGCGCCGGGACTGAGTTAATGGAAACGCGGGTTAAATGAGAAAAGACGCCCGGATTTTCCTGCCTGGATGCGCGGCCGCGAGGAGCGCGAGGCCCGCGGGCGGCGGGAGGAGGCGGCGGGAGGGGCCGGGGCGCGGGGACCCCTCCCCGCGCGCTCGCCGCCCTCGAGGGAAGGAGTCCCCGGGAGCGTCCCCGCCCCGCCGCGCCGGCCAAACACCCAGCAGCCCAGGGGCCGGCGCGGCGCAGAGCGCGCCCTCCCGTGGGCCCGGGTCTCCGCGGCCCGAGCCCTCGACCCGGCTGGCTCGCTCCCGCCCGCGCAGCGCGGGTTCCCCGCAAGCCGGGACGGGGCCGGCCTTTCGCCGACGGGTGGCCGTCCAGCTCTGGGAAGGCCCAGCAGACGCCCAGAGCCCGCTCCCGGCCCGGAGGGGCCTCGCCCGCACCCCTGGGCGCGCCTCCCCCTGGCAGCCCGTACCGCGGGCGGAGGCGGTCCCCGAGCCCGGCTCGCGACGGCCACTGAGCGCACCTCTCCCGCCGCTCCGCCCAGACGTTGGAAGACCCGTGCGTCCACGTGGCCACGGCGCCTGGGAACAGGGACTTCCCGAATCTTCCAGCCTGGCGACGAGGTACACACGCGAAGTGACTGGTCACGTTCCGAGGGGGCCCATAGTGCCTTGGCACGTGGTGGACGCGTCAACAGCCTGGAGACCCGAGGTCTGAACCGCCCCTCGCGGAACTGGAACCCGCCTGGGCGCTGGGCGCCCGGCGCCCGCCCGCAGCGACTACGGCACGCACGCTGCCTGGCTGTCCTGGTGGCGGGCGAGAGGCGGGAAGGCGCGGGAGCCGCAGGGGGGGACCGGTGGTGGTGCCCGGGTTGACCGGCCGGGCCAGGAGGGACTCCAGGAAGGGAATCAGCGGGGACCTCCCAGACTCTCCCCAGGGAGGCTTGGGCCTCTCCCGAAAGGCCGGCTCAGCGGCGCAGGAGGAAGCCCGGGCCTGCCCCGCCGCCCTGCCCGGCTCATCACGGGATTTACTCAAAGGTCAAAGAAGAATGTCAAGGACGGGCTGCCCACAGCGTGGGCCACCTCCCTGGGCCAGCTGGGTCCCAGTGTCCTCAGAGAAGGAAAGGGGGACCCCATGCCTTTGAGTCCCATTTCCTTCGGCCACCCGCTCCCGCTCCCCCGGCCTGAGCTGCCCCTGAGAAGCGGTGACTGTGGTCCCCAGGCTGCACGCGGCCACCCCCTCTGCTCCCCAGCCCATCCTCGGGGCCCTTCCTGCAGGGGAGGCGAGGACCCGCTGCGGGTCTGACTGTGAGGTCTCAGGTCTTTGGGGACCAGCTGACGGGCCCGCGGGCTCCTCGGGTGGAACCCCAAAAGCCTCTCCTGGGGCCCCTCACCCAGGGAAGTTCCACATGCCCACCCGGCTTGGCAGGAGGCGACCGGAAACCCGCGGGCTACAAGTCGGGCCTTAAGAATCCCGGGAGGAGCGAAGGTTCACTGAAGCCCCTTGGGGCGGGCGGCGCAGTCAGGGAGTTTAAGTAACTTTCCGATTTCTTCACTTGCTTTCTTTTCGTGGAGGTAAAAGTCAGAAGGCCTGCGGATCAGGCGGCTGGAAGGAAGTGTGAGTGGGCGGGTGGCGTAAGGGGAGCTTGGGCCCGGGGCTGACCTAGGTAGGCGTCTGGGCCTCAGTGCCTGCCCCTCCCGTTCCTTCTCCCCAGGGCTGAGCAACTCCGTGTGGATGGCGCGCACTTTCCTGGGTCTGGGCCCGGAAGAGAGCCCAGACTAATTAGAAGCATCTTATCAGTCTTGACTTGAAACTGAAAGAAAATGATGTTTAAATATTTATGACTTTGACATTTACAGTCAGACATCTTTTAAAAGCAGAGCACCTCCTCTGTACCACACTGGCTTCACGGAAAGTTTGGAGCGGTGGAGGAGTCACACAGGGGCACTGCCATCTCTGCCCCCAGAAGGTGGGAGGCCACCTACCAGTGCTTGGGCACCAAGTTCTCTGATACAGGAATTGTAGGTTTTTTGAATAATCAGAAAGAATCAGGTCAACTTTGCCTCTGTTTACCGCATCTCCAGAGCAAGGTAGAGAAGTCAGCATCTTTTCTTTCCCCCAATCATCTCCACCTACAGATCCTCACACGTGGAATGTATGGTAGTGCAGAAGCTGTGAGTCGCATTAAGTGGGGACATAACTGAGTTGTTGGCCTGTGCTTAGAAAGAGGACCTGCAGACATGGCCCTCTCTCTGGACCTGTGCTCACAGCAGGTGCCTGGGCCTTCCCTTACACACACTTCTGAGGCACTGATGGCAAAATGTCTCCAGAACTGGTTTTTTTTTTTAATTTTTTATTTTTAGCTGTCAATGTGGGAAGCTTAAAAGAAAAGAAAGGAAGAGTCTATATCCACTATACACAGACTCAATTGTGAAAACCAATTCTACTACAAAAATACAGAATTTTATGGTAAATATTTGTTGACACTTCACAAAATGTAGTATTTTCCCAAGGCTGGGTAACGTACCAGTTCGCAAAAGCAGCCTAGCATTGGTTGCTGACTTACAATTTTAAAATGTAATATACAAACTATACATACAAGCAGTTACTTCCCATTAATAAACTTCTAATATTGCTGATGCCATTTGTATTATTTGTATTATCATTTGTATTATTACCAAGGAATCTGATTCACCCCCAGCCTGTGTTTGTTTGCACTTTTTTTTTGTTTGTTTTAAGCACAGCAAAAACCTTTACCAAAAATGGTATGAAAAGAGGGAAATGAGGCCTCCTTGTTCTCTGGGCATTTGTGATAGGCGAGGATGGGTGTTACTATGATCACAAACGCCTTTTTCCCTACAAAATTCAGAAATTAGTTTAGGAGACTATTAATGACTCGCTCTAACAAGTTTGCCTGTGGTTATCTAGATGTTCATCTTAGAACTATTTGGGACTTTCATTGTAAATTGACTAAAACATATTTCGTGAAATCAGTAGCTATCACTTGAGAGCTGGTCATGATTTTTAGCTGTTTCCAGGCCAGGACAAGTGAGTGAACTTAGAGATCTGGGGACAGGTGTCTTAAAATATTTTAAAAGCATTTTCTTAAAGCTGCTAACTGAACTATTTTTAATTTGGAATTTGCCACAGAATTCTAATAAATGAGAGAAGCCAGGCGGAAATAATCATGTATTAATTCTCTGCATTACAAAATCTTTTCAGAAGCTATTATCAGAGCAAGAGGCACTGCGTCTGAATCCGGGGTGGTGAAGTCCTTTGTGCTACTGAAGCTATTGTTCGTCTGTGCAGATGAAATTGTACTTGCAAATCTGCCATTCAAGTAGCCAGGGTGGGGGGGCATATGGGCAAAGAAAAGAATCTCCAAGAAATAATTATTCCTAAATACAAACTTTAGTGGAAATAAGTTGGGATCTGCTGTTTGAAACAGGCTTTTGTTGAGGTTTTTCAGGCACACGCATGCAAGTGAGTATTCAAAAGATAAATTGCTTATTTGCCATCTTTAAGCACTCCTGAAATATGTTTTAGAAAAATAACTTTTAAGATATCAGCGAAGATTTATGATTCTGATGTTTACAGAGAGGAGAAACACCCACTGTGCATTTTTAGCAGGGCTTGATAGCCACAAATTGTCTTGGGTGGAATAGAGAACCACCAACCAGCTGAGAACAGGCCGAAATGGATCGGCCCCCCAAAGAAGCCGCCCCCTCCCACCTTTCAGATTCCCGGGCGGCATTTTTATCACATCAGAGCTGAAACTCCGCGGCGAGGCCATCTCACTCGCGCACCAAGGACCTGCTTTTGGCGTGCTGTTTGGTGCCCCTGGCCTGGCGTGGTCCGCGCGCGCCTTCACGTTCAGGCGTTTGCTAGGATAACGCCTAGGTCTGGAAAAAGGAGGACCCCATTCGCGGCGTCCCCAGCAAGAACTAAACGCCCTCGGGACTGGGATTTCCTGCTTCACCTCCTTGGCGCAGGCCGGGAAACCCCACGCTGAATACTGGTCTCCCCGCGGCTCCGGACCCCGCTGCGGCCCGGCGCGAGCGCGGGTCTGGGGAAGCGAACGGCCGGGTTCCAGTCCCCTCCCCCACCACGGAGGCGGACTTGGCCAGGCCTCGGGTTTCTCGCCCCTGCCTCCCGTCCCTTCCCCCTCACTAATTCACAAGATCCCCACAGAGGTCGGAAAGATCAGACCACAGCGCCGGACACAAAGGGTCCAGGGTTCCTGGGAGTCGCGGGTATTCACAGCCGTGAGAGGGATCCCCGCGCTGCCCGAGGCCCCCTTCCCGGCGGGGACAATGCCGCGGCCCAGCCTCTCTGGGCACAAAGCGCGCCGGCCGCGAGGGAGGGATTAATGTCCCCAACAACGCCCGCGCCCATCCAAGAATCTCCGGAGTTCCACGGGCCCACACCTCAGCCTGCGCTACCGCACCACCGCCACGGTCCTCTCGGGAGCCGAGAAGGTGGATTTGGCTGGGAGCGGGTGGGCACTCATCCTCCGTTGGTGGAGAGCTGCCATCTCCCTCCTCCGCATAAACCTTCGCTTCCTCGCACGTTCGGTCGCGCCCTAGAATCTGGGGATTCAGGACGCAGGGAAGGGCTGCTTTGAGAACAGCTTTTGGACACTGCGCGGTGCGCCCCAGGCGGGCAGGCTCCTGGTACCCAGCGGGAACCCGAGGTGGCCCACGTCTGAGGACTTCCGGTCGGTAACTAACCCAGGGCAGAGGATTGGCGCGCAACGTTGGGGATTGGGGCAAGACCAGGGACAGCAGAGTTACGGTGTAACCAGGGCGTCTGAGTAACCTCCGCGCCGAGAGGGCAGCGCTGCCCTCGGAGGGCTGCCAGGAGCATACAGCGCGGTCTACCGGGTACAGGGCACTGGCGACAGTGACAGCGACTTCTCCGCCCCAGCCGTCCAGCCTGAAGCGCGGAGAGCTCAGAACACTGACGACGCAAAAGTGTGGGAGACCCTCGCTCTAAAAGTGCTACCGAGATTTTAACCCCTGATTTTGTGGTCCGCTCGGCAGCCAGGGGCTGGGCTTCTCTAACCACGGTGCTGGCCGGAGCTCCGAACCACACAGCTAGTGAGGAGAAGGGAAAGGAGCCCCTGGTTTAAACGGCTCTCAGCCAGAAGTTTCTCTCCAGCGGGCGCGCGGCCGCCTCTCCTGGGGGAGGGGGAGAAAGCGCAGGTTCCCTGGGGGAGGGAAGGTGGTTCCTCCGAGAGGGTTCTGCGCCGGCTAGCGGCTGGAGGACCCTCCACTCTCACTGACCGCCCGACCCGCTTCTGGAACGCCGCTCCCCACAGGCCCTCTCGGGCCCCTAACTAGCCGCCCGCTGGGAGGCCCGCTCCTGAACTCTGGCGAGGAAGGCGAGGCGCACCCAAAAATGCGCCAGGAGGGAAACGGCCCCATGCGGGCTCCTCTCTAAACTGGCTGCTGGACTGGTCATCTGTCTGTCCTCCTTTTCCACACCCCTCCCCACCTCCACGCCCTCACCACCCCTCATTCCCGCCGCCTTTTTCTCGAAGATCTGAACTGCCGGGAGTGGCCAGACAGGCGAAAGGCCCAGAGGAGAGCTCTCAGTGAGAAGTCCGGCAGGTCACCGTCCCTGCCTCTCTCGGGGCAGTCTCCGCGAGGCGCAGGCCTGGGACAGTTGCCACCCCCTCCCGATCTGTGCGCTCAGGAGAGCTGCTGCCGCGTGCTGCCCCTCAGGTGGCCACCCCAGACCCACTTGGGGATGATCCCGGACGCGGATCTCCCCCACCGACCCAGCCTGTTACAGGCGTATTGCGGCGAGTCAGTTACCCCCTGGATGCCCAGGTAGCCCATTTGAGTCCTTCAAGAGCAGCGTCCACCCTTTCAAGGCTCCCATTCGGTACCCTGCCATCTACACGCCTGGTGATGCCTTCGGGTGTGTAGGGGGGTGTCCCTCCTCCATCCCGCCTCCACTTCAGCTCCTCTCCCACTCCCCCAGGGGCCACATGACCACCCCACCCATTGCCCGTGCTAGGTCCGGGTGTCCCTGGTTACCTGCAGCTGGGCGGGCGCCAGGCACGGGAGCCGGAGGAGGTGGGGGTGTGCGCCTGGCCGAGCGGCCTCGGGGTGCAGCGGCTGCTGGCGACCGCGGCGCCATCATCACTGCCAGCTGCTTCCCTGCGCTGGAGCCACAGACTAGTGGGGCCGTCCTGCTTCTGACCACAAACTTCTCGGGCGGCCAGTGGAGACAAAGGTGCCGTGAGTCGCAGCTCCAGCGGCGGCGGCGGTTCCGCGGCAACCGCTCGGAGCCGGCGGGCGCACGCATTTCTGCGCTGCCTTTCCGCCAGGCTCTGCGTGCTCCGCCCCGGCCCAGCCCCCGGGCTAGGCGCGCGGGGCCCAGGCGCCGCTCGAGCGGGCGCAGGGCAGGCTCGGGACGGTCCCCGCAGGGCGGCCGGCCGCGCGCGCAGCTCCAACCAGCGCGTCCGCCGCGCCCCGCCTTATATCCGGCCCGGCGCGCACCCGGCCGGCGGCGGCGCGGCTCGCGGCCCAGCCACCGGTTGCTATAGCGATGCCCCCCCCCACGTGTTGCTGACAGCAATTGGCTAAGGGGCCGCGGCTCTCCATACACCCTCTCCCGCCCGAGACTATGAATGGACATTAGCTTTGTCAGTCATTGGTACAGCGCCGCAGCCCCGGCCTTCGCCTGTTCTTTCTTTGGGTCTTTCTTTCATCTTTGAGTCGCACTTCAACCTGAGCAAGTTCAGGGTATCATTGGGGGGGATGGGGCGGGAGCGGGGAAGAGGGACCTCCACAAGATAAGTCAACTCTCATGGCCCTGTGACCCTTGCCAATGGAAGAAGAGAGGAGTTCTAAACTCTTTGCAAGAGAAAAATTCAGGGCGAATCATTCTTTAGAATTAGTTATTACAATTTTGCCTTTTAACTCCCTTTCAAAATTGCCAATTATGCTATCCCCAATTTGCGTGTAACTCTCGAATTTAGGTATCAGTTGAGCGTAGAAAGATCACCTGGGGAACTGTGACTGCTGCAATTTGGTCCAGGCCAACTAAGGCCACCAGCCCAAAACGCTGGACGGAGACTGGTGAAAACCGAGAAATCGGAACCGCGTCCTTGCCCCTTCTTCCCACCCCAGGCGAACGGCCCAGCCTGGACTACCGCCCCGCGGGCAGAGAGCCGAGCGAGTGGCAGGGCCACCTTCACAGGGCTCCCAGTCGCTGGAGCCTACCCAAGTTCTGACCCCCAGCGCGGGCCCGGGGCACGAGCCAGGAAGGCGGCGGGCGAGCCAGGGAGCGGTCTTGGGAGCCCCCAGCTATACATAACTCGCCTTCCGCGGCCCCTTCGCCAAGGCATCGCGTTCCCCTGACCCTTCCCTCCCCCACCCCGACCTCCCTCTCCAAACCCTGAACCCAGTGTCGCAGCCACAGGTTGGGTACCCCTGGTGCGCGGCGCCCCCGCGGAGCGGCGGAGAGCGGGAGAGCTGAAACCCAACATCTGTGCGTACAATGCGCTCTCCGAGGCCCACAGCTGCAGGAACAAGGGGAAGAAAGGAAGGCGCGGGGGAGCAGATCCTGTCACACGCAGATGACAGTCTGCGGAGGGCTCTTTAGCTTCTCCTTTTCTGGAAACCCCGGAGCCCCCCTCCCCGTCCCCTCTCCCGCCGCCTCCCCATTGTTCCCAGCGCTCCGGACAGCTGGAGACGACGGCCAGCACCACCCCGCGCCCCTCCCGCCGCACACCCGGCGGCCCCGGCGCCCGCTCCCGGCCCCTCCCTGTCAAACTCCGCAGCCCCCACCTCTGGCCGGGTCGGGCGGGGCTTCCACCGCCTCACCTCCCCCTTGCACTCCGGCGCTGCCCCAGACCTGCCCCGCGCCCAGGGCCTGGCCTTCTTTTTCCTGGAAACGGAGTTCCAGCCAACCGCTGAGCCAGCCCGGGGCAGGGCTCCCAGTAAGGGGTCGTCAAGAGACGCGAGTCCAGTCCTGCCAAGTGCACGCCTCTGTAACTCGTCCCAAGGACTCAGCCTCCTCCGGCTGCAGGCCGAGGCTGAGCTCTACTTTTATTTTGTATTTGCAGGGACGGGAGTCTGCTCCTCTCGGAGCTCCAGGGCACGAGGTGGCGGCGCAACCTGCTACAGTCCCCGTAGGCCTCAGCGGGCCGAAGGACGTCCGGCGGCCTGCGGGAGGCTGGGTAGGGACGGAGAAGCGCCAGGGGAAATGGGTTTCCACGGAGGCCAAAGAGGGAGAAGCAGCGGCTTCTCTCAGTCAGCTGCCCGTTAGTTCCATCCCCATCCAGGAGGCAGGGAGGGGCAAGTCACCTGGGTCCTTTCACGTCCCGCGCGGAGGACGGACCCCGCAGAGCCCGCGGTAAACCGGCTCCAGGCGCGGCGGCCCTACCCTCAGCACTTGTCTGACCTCTTTGAGGATGGCGGGCGGGAGAGAAGCGGTCCCCACTGTTGCGCCGCCGCCCACGCCCCGCGATTGCAGGGATCGGCGCTCTGAGGCATCTCCTCTGGGGACACTAGTGGTCCCGGCTCCTGTTCCTCCCTGCCACCATCCTCACGTTCCAGCCGGCCCGGGTGCCGGTGCCCGGCGTCTCCCACCAACCTCCAAGACGACCCTTGGCCCTGGGCAGAGAAAAAGGAGGGGAGGAGAGATGGCGCGCGGGCGGGGAGCGCGGAGGAGGCCCTGGAGCCCCGGCGGGAAGAGAGGGAAGGCGGCAGCGAGAGGGAACTGGGAGGGGAGGGAGGCCCGGAGGAGGGGACCTGCCGCCCTCAGCCTCGCTGGCAACCGGTCTCTCCATAGCAACGGCCTGTGCACGCGCGCGGAGCGTATGTATGTGTGTGTGTGCGCGCGCGCGTGTTGGTGGCGGCGAGGCTCCTGCTCCTCCCTGGCCTGGGGGCGGGGTGGTGGTGGAAGGGGGTCACTGGGACCGGAGTCAGAGAAGCCCCTTCCCATGATGTAAAGCCTGGCTTCCGAGGTGCTTCGGGCCCCCTGGATCAGAGCACCCCGCTCCCGACCCTTGGTGTGGAGATGCGCGGGGCCTGAACTCGGCCTCGGGGGGGACCGTGCCCTGGCCTTCGTCGCCCTGGCCCTCCTGCGGCAGTCACGGGGCCCCAGGACTTGGGAATGGCGCGGCGCGGAGCACAGGGGGCAGGTGGCGGCTGCCACCGCACCTCACTCCGGCCCGGTCCCGGGGAGTCGGGGTTTCGCGCACCTGCGTTTGGGCGGGAGCGCGCGCCAGCGGGGAAGACCCGCGCGCCGCCTCCGCTAACTCACAGTAGGTTTCCCGCTGAGCGGAAGCTACGCCAAGAGGCTCCCGAAGTGTGCGAGGGCCCGGCGGGTCCCGGAGACGCGACTCGCGGCCACCCTCCGCATGGACCTGCTCCCTGCTCGCCTCCCCGCTCCTCTCGCCCTGCAGCCTGGGAGCCACAGCCCGGGGTGGGACGCCGTCCGCCCGGCGGTGTCCAGCCCCAGCTTCCCACTCGGCCACCTCGGCTAGGACGGCGTGAGGACCGCGGAGTGGCCCAAGGTCCTGGGTCGGCCAGAGGGCCGGCGACCCAGAACAGCCCTGGTCAGGGCGCGGGGCTCCAGAACAGACGACCGGCTCTGCTTCTCCACAAACTCCGCGCGACAAGTAAGTACGGACATGTGCTTCTAGCCGGTGTCCAGGCGCCCAAAGGGTTGCACCTGGGACATCAGAGCGCCGCACGCCCTCGATGCACCGGAGTCCACCGCCTCCCCGCCTCCCAGGGCTGTGCGGGATGGAGCGGGGCGGCGGTGCTGACGAGGTGGTTTGGTCACTTTTACTGGTGAGATGGACCTTAAAGGCGTCGTACAGGTGTTCACACGTTCTCACCAGCACCCTGTGCGCCCCCCTCTGCGTCCGTCATGGGAGGCGGCGACCAGTGCCTGCAGGCCTGACCCCCGCCGGGCGCCGCCTGGCTGTGCTCTCCGGAAAGCCGCTGCCCGAGTCGCGAAGGGACGCGTGGCTGCAGGTGCGGATCTTTCCATCCCGCTGCTTCGGAAACCAACGCGCTACCCCGCGAGTTGCAGCCTAATTTTAAATTCCTTCCTCGTTTCCGGTGCAGGAGAAATGTAATTATTGATAAACTTTAGAAAAGTCTCCCCACAGTCATGACTCAGCTGTCGTGAAGAATGAAGGAGGAGGTTAGGGTTGTGTTTTTTTTTGTTTTGTTTTTTTGGTTTTTTTTTTTTTTTTTTTTGCTTTTTAGCCCCCCCTCCTCCGTCATGAGGGCTTAGACTTTTTAATGAAGATTTTTAATTTAAATAATTTCAATAACATCAGAAACATATTAAACATAACACAAAGTACTTGCGAGACGTCGATGGAAGTGGTTTACACGCGACAGAAGCCGTCAGTCATGCGGAAGTCCAGGTCCTGGACCGATGGATGTGAAGCCTCCCGGACTCGCACCTTCCTCCGCAGCAGAAGGCAGTTCAGAAGGACTCGCTGATCGGACAAAGTGCATTTGTCATGTGGACAACCTAATGTGCTGTGATAAGAATCTCATTTTCCATTTAGGAGCAACTAAGTGATTAGAGTAAATCTCTAATGTGCTGAATTATCAAAGAAAATGTACTTTTAGACAAAGTAGAGAAAGACTGACATGGGAAACGTGATCATTATAAAGCAAAACACTCACTTTAGGAATTTAAATGGTTAGGGTAAAGTAGGAAATGATAAAAACAGAACTTTCACATACTTGGATTTTGGAATCACCTAAACTGATTTTGTTTTAAAAATAAAACACTGATTTATAATCATAGTTTACAAACACTATCTGAAATGCTTCTTATTTAGATTCGTTTGTAAAACTGACTTACAGTGATTGACACCTCTGCCAGTGCTTGTCCTTCCTCCACCAGAGTGGCACTCAGACCTGGGGGACGAGCAGGGAAGCCAGGTGCTGTGGCTGGCCAGCTCCTGCTGGAGCTCAGTGGTCGCACTGATGGGCCAGAGAGTGCGGACACTTGCCCAAGTCCTCGTGGACCACCACAGCTGGGAGGCGAGGGTCCTCAGGGAATGGTCATGTTTTCAAGGGCAGTATTTGGGAGTGCCTAGGAGATACCCCGACTCTGCACCAGGGGCCAAGTCCGAGGTGGCGGTACCAAGTGTAGGCACAGCCTCACTGCCACACCCCCACCCTTCAGAGACGCCCCTGTATCCCAGGCCCCGTCCACCCATGAACTGGGCAGTCCTTAGGGCCAGGTTTGTTAGCAAGTCTGCATCAACCAATGCTGTCACTTTAAAATCAAGAGGAACTGAAAAATTAGAATACTAGTCCAAGAAAAATATGAATTCTTTATTCAATACAGAAAAATGCAAGCCACTTTTTGTTTTGAAATTAATTTCAAAACAAATTTCCAGCACAACTCAGCTTTTACTATGAGTTCTCCTGGTGGCTCATGTTCTGATTGATCTGGAATTTTTGAAATAATAGGAGCTGTCCTGGAACACAGTGACTGTACCCCAGTGACCTAGCATGCTTACGGGAACCCTGCCTTCACACACCAGAATGTGTTTCAGCAAAATGTATGCTTGGTAGGTTGGCTAGCAAATATGTGGGGATTTTTAGACTTGATTTTTCAAACTTTGAAGTTATAATTTAAGTAACATGAAAATCCTCCAGGGTTTGCTACTCCCATTTCTACTTCTAGCCGTTAAAACTGGCATCAGAAAGACTGCTGCTCGCGAGGACAGGTATTTGCAAACAGAGCCGCCTCCCTGGAGGCTCATCTGATTTTACTCCCAAGATTCCAGAGTCTGCAAGATGAATTACTTTCAATCTGCCACTCTAAAGAGCTAACCTTTATTATTTACAAAATAACACTATGAAATACATATTTAATGGTTGGCGTTCAGGGTAGTGTATATATTGTCTGTTCATGACTAGATTTTATTCCTCTTTACAAAACTGAGCTAAGGTTCCTCTGACTGAACGCTGTAAGAAAGACACATTGCCACACGAGCAGGAATCCAGCTTTTTGGTCCTGCAGCTCAGGTCCGAGCTCGTTCTCCAGGTACGTGCTACAGGTCCGTTGTAATTGTTTGGAAATGGCTTTTTCCTCGAATGGCTTGGAATTAAAAGTGCAGCAACAATCCAGGTCAATGTTTCACAGTTACGTAATCAGCCATTGCTGCTCAGATATTCTTTAGGGAAAATGCCTGGTGTCTTCAGAGCATGAAAATAGGCTTCAGCTGAGTGCAGGAGCGCCACCGGCGACAGCGCACCTTCTTTGGGATTCTGCTGAGAAGGAATCTCAGTGCAGCGGTGTTTCCTGATTTTCTGTGGCACAGATTTACAGGCGTCCAGGTCTGAAGTGGACAGAGACTCAGGGGCAGCCGGTTGCCTTCTCTCCTGACACAATATGGAGAAGGCTCAAGGTTCAGCCAACAATTTGAAAAATCCAGCAATGGCAATTCCGAATTCCACACAGACTCACCTGTAGCACCACACAGGCTAAGGGACAAAGGCAGTCGGATCCGCCCTGACCCAGGTGTGGACCGGGTGGAGCAGTGCGACTCAGCCTCAGCATGCATCTTAAGTAGCCTGTTGCCGGCACGAGACTGCTTTTAAAATTTTATAAAACTAACAGATGTATATCTACATCTACGTGTCCTCATACCTGTCCATCCAGACACTTTCAGAAGTTACACATTGACTTCAAACCTGCAACCTTTACTTCATTTCTGAAATTCCCATTTGGAATGAACTTCAGAGATATGCTCCCAACCAGAAATCTCCTCTTTGAGATCATTCTCAGTCTGACCCCCCACCACTGCACAACCTAACTGAGCACCCCATTTCTCTGTCTTTATTGACAATGACTTTCACATACGTTTTTAAAAAGAGACTCCTAAGAAACATCACTTCCTGCCATTATTAATACACCTTGCAAGGCCACGTCAGCAGACTGGTGCTCAGCTGTGGTGGGCAGCATGGGCTCGGGGCAGAGGGTGCTGGGGAGGACGAGGCTCATGGCCTCAGATGCCAGAACAGAATGGCGGCTCTTCCTCTGTGGGTTCCCTGTCCTGGGCCCCCGCCTCCCTGTGACCGTCCAGCCCTGGGGCAAGGCTTTTTAGCCTTCTGCCCCAACCATCAGCCCTGGTGACATCATCACAGTCTGCCTCTCAGCCAAGCTCTGGCCTTGTCCCTGCTGCTCACCAGGGCTGAGACGACTGCTGTCTGCATTTTGAAGTCGCCAGTCCTGTGCCCTTCGTGGTTCCCCTGGGACTCGGAGTTGTCCAGGGGCAGCCTGTCTAGTCTGGGTTCCAGCGGTAGAGTGAGTGGCCGTGAACTGCCTGGAGTTGGCCACGGCTTGGGCTGACACTGTCGGCTGCCTCCTGTCCATCGGAGACTGCCCTCACGGTGTGCCTGCCCTCACAGCGCGCCTCCCGAGTGCCCAGGAAGCGTGCTCAGGCGGCTCGCAACTTTGCCTGCTCTCAAGCAACCTGTGCTCTACCGTCAAGGTCAGGCGGTGGCCTGGGGGATGTGTAGGTTCATAAGCCAGGGACGCCAACGCAATCCCCACCGGCACAGGATTCCTTTATCTCGGATGTCAGATGCAACTCGGGCCATCCTCACATTCAGCAACAGCCCAGGTAGGGCTTGGCGGAAGTCCCTACTGCGATGCCCTTCTCGGCTAGA